>CAWUDS030006998.1:0-10481 GCA_963859935.3 Lathyrus sativus
GATGTTCAGTTCCCCAGGCGGAATCCAATTGAGATTGGTGTTACTTCTTCCCCTCGGCAGGATGATTCCTTCCCCCACCAGAGTGGTTCTTCCTCCTTGACAGGAGGATCTTCCCTTCAGCATTTATTTTGCTGATGGGGTCGTAGCATTTTGCATGATTGCATAACATTCTCCCTAAATACGCGTAGCATTTCCACCATGTGGAGCATTGCGCCATTGTCAAACATATGCATATGAAGCATGAGCTAGGTCGTTACCGTTCTTGTTTTGCAGGTGTTCCCCGACAGGGTGTTTGCTCAGGATGATTCCTGAAATCTCAAAAGAGTTGTTTGGCCCAAGATGATTCTTGAATTCCCCAGCAAAGTCGTTTGCCCAAGATGATTCTTGAATTCCCCAGCAAAGTCGTTTGCCCAAGATGATTCTTGAATTCCCCAGCAAAGTCGTTTGCCTAAGATGATTCTTGAATTCCCCAGCGAAGTTGATGGCTTAAGATGATTCTTGAAATACCCAGTGAAGTCGCCAGAGTTGGTTGCTCAAGTTGATACTTAGAGTCCCCGACAGAGTGTTTGCGCAGGATGATTCCTGAAATCTCCAGCTGAGTTATTGGTTTAGGATGATTCTTGAAGTCCCCGGCGGAATTATTTGTCCAAGATGATTCTTGTAGTCCTCAGCGGAGTTGATTCACCCAGAATGATTTCTGGATCCCCGAAGCAGAGTTACTTGATAGTTCTCCAGAATCCCCAGCGGAGATGTGTCACCCCTAGCATGTTTTCAACTGAGAAGTTGAGATCTCCTTGAAGACTTAATGATTGAAGTTCGGCAGTGGTGCTGAAACCCCAGACTTACTGATGAAGTCCAACTGTATTGACAAAGCAGTTCTCCCAGCTGACGCGTAGTGCCTGATGGCAAAAGAATGTATATCCTTATTGGTTAAGGAGTCCCTTTCCTGACTTACTGATGAAGTCCAACTATGATGTCGAAGCAGTTCTCTCAGTTGATGCAGAGTGCCTGACGGCAGAAGATTAGATACCCCTATTAGTTCATGATTGACTGAGGATTCTATTTTCAAACTTACTGATGAAGTCCGGCTGACGCCCGAAAATTCCCTTGAATTCCTGACGGCATGATTAACTGGATTGTTAAAAACTTCCTAATGACCTGATGAGTCCCGAGGAATTCTTCTGCAGCAGTGTCGCAGAATGCCTGACGGCAATATCAGCTATGTATCGCCGGTTGCCGAATGACCCGCGACCCCTTAATGACTTGAGGATGAAGATCTACATCAAAATCAGATGATCATCCTGACGGAGATTTGAAATTAGACATTTCACCGGTTACCGTGTGACCAATTCTCCAGCTAGTTGCCGTGCAACTATTATTTAAGTTTCCGAAGATTTGTCCCCATCAGAGTACCGTGTACTTGTGCAGTTGGCAAATTTCCGGGTTTGTTGGTATTCAACCGTCTTTTACCTTGATTGGTTGAGCGCCATTCGCTTCTCACCCAGTCAGGTCCAAGCCGCTTGGATAGGGGCAGCTGTTGCACCCCAAAATTTGCCCAACATTTCTTTACCTAGCTTATGTTTCATTTCATGCACATTAGCATTATCATTTGCATTTCATTGACATGTGTGTAGGAGATCAAGAGGTATGATTACCAATCAAGGGCTACACAAGACTTTGAAGCTAGCTGGGAGGCTTATTGAGGTGTTCAAGGGTTGATATCCTTGTCAGAGAAGTTGAAAGATCCTCAGAAAGAGTGGTTGAAACCAAGAAGGTGTGTCTCCTAACTTGAGAGTTGTGGAAAGCCATCAGATGATTCTGAAGCCATGAAGTTGGACTTGAGGTCTTGAGAGAGCTCATGAGAAGTGTCGAAGATCACTTTGAGGCCTAGAAAGGTCATTGTGCAAGATTAAGAAGCCTCAGCCATGATGGGTGCAGCTAGGGTTTGACTGGGTCAACCCTAAGTCAACTGATGATTTGAAGAAGGTTAATACCTAATACAAGAGCCATGTAATCATGGATTGATGCAATGAGATGTTATAAGGATGATTCCAAGGTTGACTCATCATGATTTAAGAGCTTGAAAAGTTTCAAGCTAGGGTTTCTAAGGCTTGACAGTGTAAAATCCCCTAGTTTAACCCCTATCTTCAAGGCAATTTAGCTCAAGATATGATTGTCAGCTCATCTTTCCCCCAACATGATTGTTGTAGAGCATGATATTAGCTTTAATTTTAGTGCTAGAAGTCCTTTATAGGATTTGTAGAACTCAAGTTATGGCTTTGACAAGTTACAAGTCATCTGAGGCATGTGAATTTGGAGCTTGAACGTTACCCAACTTGCATGACACTTTTGCCCTAGAAGGATGATTCCTATGAACTCTTGGTAAACATGAATGTTGTTCCTTATCCTCTTAGATTTTTAGAGAGTACTAGAAGTCCTTGATAGGATTTGTAGAACTCAACTTATGGCTTGGACAAGTCAAGGGTATTTTGGACATTTGGTGATTATAGGTCATTTGTGATCATAGGCCATTTTCACCAACTTAGAGGCTTCAAATGAAATTTTTTTCAACTAGAAAGTTGCTCAAAATGGGGTTTTAACCTTAACCATGCATCAAGGGGGCATTGAAATGGCTCAAGGAGAGACTTGGTTCAAGAAATTTTGAAAAAGATAGAATTAAAAGGATTTAATGGCCAAAAATTCAAATAATTCATTTGGTGACCAAATGAAACAAAATTATAGGTCAAATTGATTGGAAAAATGATTTTAGAAACAATGGTAATGTTAGAATTTTGATTTGAGGTCATTTGCATAACATTCCATTTCATTTCTTCATGATGAAGCAACATCTCCAATTCATACCTTTGGCTTGCAAACAAGGAAGATAACTCATCAAACTCATTCAAAATCTCATGAGAATTTGATTACACACATAGCCATGCCAAGAGGGAGTCAGAATAGTGATTGCCATGGATGAGATTTTGAAGAGATTTTGAAAATCCAAAATCTCATTGGATGAATCCAGAAGTTTCTAGACAAGCCCAATCACTTCTATATAAGTCATTGAGTGAACTCAACCATTTTTTTGGAAGGAATTGAAGCTGCTTGCAGAAAGAGCCATTGAAATTTTGAAGGTGCAAGTTGAAATCGGGTTTTCAATTCAAGGGAGAATCAAGCCAAATCAGGGTGTGCAAAGGCTTTGGGAGTGAATTTGGAGTGTGTGTGCATCATCTTGGCAGTTGAAGTGATCAAAAACCATCTCTGTTACCTCTCTGAAACCAGGTTTGTACATTTCACTCTTATGCATGATTTAGGAGGAGATACTTAGAAATTCATATGTGGTTAGGATCCTTGCAACATGTAGTTGGATTTAGGATCAGAAAGTGGTGAATTAGAGACAAAATAGGTGTGTGATCATTTTCTGTTGAGTTTGATATCTCAAGATTCTTGAAGGAATAATCGCGATGGGATAATGGAAATTGATCAGTGAAGAGTGAGGATTAAATTGAGACCTTTAATTTGAAGAACGGTGAAAATCAAGATTTGGATGAATTCTGAAAATGCTATCGGGTTTGAAAATCTAGAGGGAATTAGATGATTTGAGTTGATATTCGTAATCAGCATCAAATTTGGAGGGAAATGATGATTTGTTTTTTGAGTTTTGATGACCTGAGAAGAGTGCTTCACCGGAGAAGACGGTGGCGCTGCAACTCAGGCCACCGTCTGGTTCCCCCACGCCTGAGTGTTTGAATGGAGAAGATGAGTGGTGACCATCAGATCGTGGTTGGACCATTGACTTGCCCAACGTTTCCACGGCCATGATTTGATTTCAATTCTGAAGAGAAGTTCCTAAATGAGACGCACCGTTTCATTAATTGATTTGTTCTGGGCTTAGTGACTGGGTTGTTATCCACACCCCCCGGGCCCAATTCTTGAAATAAACTGATTATATTTGCTATTTGACACGCTTGCCTATTAATTTTATTTATTTTCTTTTAATTTTCATTATTTCATGTGACTTAGAGATTAATCCATAATAAATAGGAAATTAACTCAATTAATTCCAAACTTTTTTCTCCTGATTCATGATTGAATCTAGAATTTTGTAGATAAAAAATATTAGGAATTCATGCATTTGTGATTTTATTTGCATTTTTTGAATATTAATTGATATTAAAATGGCCATGGTTGATACCTTGTTTTGATGAATTTTGTTTGGGCATTTGGTGATGATTCTTGCTTTGATTTTTTGTGTGTAGCTAGGCTAGATATGCATGTTCCCCTTAGATTTTTCTCAAATTTTTGTGATGAAGTTAGGTGGTAGTTTTAAGTTGAAACTTAAGGTGCTCTAGTTTTAGGGTTTAACCTTAGTACCTTGTGATCTAGGTTTTATTTCTAGGACTTGGTTGATGATTCAACCTCTGGATTTTGTATGGTAGATTCATGATTGAATTAGGGTCCCATAGTTATTTTTGTAGGATTTTACAATTGGTTTTAGTATTTTAGTTAGGACTAACTTTAGTACTAGGTTTTAGGTGATCCTAACTTGCTAATTCAACTAGATTGGTTTCTTTAGTTCCCTTGGATTAGGGTTTTGCTTTGCTTGCTCTTGGATGATGTTGAAGAAAAGCTTGGGTTACTGAGGATTGCTTGAAGAAGTTTGGATGTGAAGACCTTCCTTCCTTTGGTGTAGTTTTGTTTAGGTGTTAAGATTAGGGTTTGCAGGCAGAGCTTCTAGATAGATTCTCTTCTTTCATAAACATGGAAGGTGTTGATCACTTCCATTCCTCCCTATGATATAGGTTCCCCCTTGTGAAGGCCTCATCCCTCCTTTGGTAGGATGTGTGGCTCTTCACCAGTTGGTAGAACCTTTGAGGGTTCCTTTCTCTGATAATGGAGTGCTCAGTGGTGACCTTTGGTCTTCATTCTGCTGCCTATTATCCAAACCTTGCTCTTGTTAGATGAATCTTTCTCCCTTGCTAGAGGATGGAGTTCCTTGTTAGAAGATTGAAGATGCTAGAAGTTGCTACTTCCCTTGGTCTGAAGATTGTCATTGAAGCTGAGACTTGAAGATCCAGGAGAATAAGTTGACACTTGTGTGAAGAAGATCAAATTGAGATTGAATAAAGAGCTGAAGCTGGAAGTTGGAGGGCAAGTTGATACTTGTGTTTGATGTATTGGAAGCTTGAAGAAGCAAGTTGATACTTGCTATTTAATATGATGGACTAGAAGAACAGTTACAGACTGAGGACTTAACTGGTGTCAGGAGAGCTTTGTTGTGAAGCTGTGGAAGCTGTTGATTTGCTTTTTTCCTGTCTGTTTGCTTTCTGTGCAACTGTATTGATGTGACTTGTTTGATTTGCTTGATGCATCAGAATAAGTTCATATTTAGAATGATTTGATCTAGGATCATGATTGCACTAGAGGTTGAGTTGCTCCCTCTGCTTGTATTTTTACTGTATGGCTTTGCTTGCGGGTATTCGGTAGAGCCCTGCTCCCTTGCCTATGTGGTCTGTTGTGTTTGCTTGATGGCATTTTATTTCATTTCCTCTGTATGATTACAGTCACTCATATTTTGCTTGATAGCATGTTGTTTCCTCTGTATGATTACATTTATTCATATCTGGCTTGAGGTTGAGATGAGCTTGTGGAGGCTGATGCCCCACACACATTTCCTCCCTCACTTGCATTGCACGCATTTTACAGTTGTTTTCTGTACTGTTTACTGTTTACTGATTCAGCTGATGCTTTACCTGTTTCTGTTTATCATTGACATGATCCCCTAGGAATCTCACTTCCTTTGATAAGGAAGTGATGATTAGAACTTTAGGCTGAAACCTATGCATGATAACTTCTAGGAGATCCCTGTTTTGAACCTCAACCATATGATGAATCCTTGGCATGACAACAGTAGGAATTGATAGTCTCCCCTTAGTTGAGCCTGTTCTCTCTTCTCATCTCAAAACAAATTAAAATACAATAATAAAGGCTAACTAACGTCGTACATTACGAGCCTTAAGCTATCTAAGAAAGGGTTGTCGGAGAGTTTCTTTTCGACAGCTTGGATGTTTAGTATGGCACCCTTTGGGTGACATGTGACGCATTCACTCTCAGGTCATAGTCTCTAGTGCGATATCGGTTGCAAACATCCATAAAAAACAGTTCTTCCATAAAAGACAGAAAACAAACTTCAAACCTTTTTGCCCCGAGGGCCCATAAGTCAAAGGAAGCTTTTCTAAAGAAAATAGTGTCGTTAACTCCCAGTTCTACCGCAAACGGTAACGCCTAAGTCTCCAAGGGTAGAGCTGCGTACACCAAACTGCTGGAACTGTTTGTTAACCCTACTCGAAAAAACAGATGAATCTGAATTCCCGTAATCTGTATTATCCCGAACTAGATAAGCTCTGATCTCTCATACCTGTTGCGAGTACGTAGGCACAATACTGATGTATTGGCGAGCCACCTTCCCCATCACCCGTAGTTAGTCGAACTACGTTGACTCTGATTTCTCATTCTCTGATGAGAATACGTAGGCATAAAGCGCGACGCTTTGCCGAGTCATTTTCTTTTCTTTTTAAGCCAGCCTTGATAGGTAGATAGATAAAACCAACCCGTCAGGTAAACACAACAAGCGTGGATCCCATCGAGTACGATGGACGTGAGGGGTGCTAATACCTTCCCCTTGCGTAACCGACTCCCGAACCCAGACAATGGTTGCAATGACCTTGTCTTATACCTTTTCGTCAGGTTTTTCCGATCGTTTCCTTTCCCGTTCTGAGGGATAAATAACGAAAGGTGGCGACTCTTCTGTTTTGCCGGCACCTTTTTTTCGCAGGTAGCGACAGTATGTATCTCAGTTGTAGTTGCAGCGTTATTTCTTGCG
The DNA here is from genome assembly GCA_963859935.3 of Lathyrus sativus. NCBI lineage: Eukaryota > Viridiplantae > Streptophyta > Magnoliopsida > Fabales > Fabaceae > Lathyrus > Lathyrus sativus. The sequence goes on from CAWUDS030006998.1 coordinate 6,884, forward strand.
TTGATCTTCCAATCTTATGCTCCTTTTATAACAGAAGAAATATAGTCGTTGAAGTATCCACAACGGCTATAATCAAATCACATCTTCTAGTACATCTAATTTTCCAAGAAGGTAGATGTTGGAACTCATAGCCAAGGAAACAAGTACAATACAATCTTTTGAAGATAATGTCAACATATCTCGAGTCCCGTGTTAGCAGAGCTTGAGTTGGCACTACTCAAATTCAGAGGCAGCCATGACACACTTTTGATTCTGAAGTGTACTAGCAGTAACTTTCTGATCAAACTCTCTCACGAGTGTATAATTAAAATCGTATCGAAGCCTCTTCTGTGTTAGAAATAGTTACATCAAATAAATATAATTCTGCACACACAAACCAACTAGTTAGAAATTCTAATTATTTTTTTTCAAATATTTTGTTATCATCAAAACTTTAGAGGATATATTATAAGAACTAAATTTTTCTAAAAAGATGCAAACTCATTTTTTCATGTACAAAGTCAAACCATACAAATCCATTTCCATTCAAGTCATCACTATTTCCACTAACAAGTTCAAACCACTACAAGTTACAAAGTTTTATACATTTTTTGACCGAAGCCACATTAATTACCTTAAGCCCCTAACTCTACTTGGAGAGCCTTTTCAATCCTCATGTCTTCAAGACTCCAAGATATCCTCCTGATAGACGTGCTCATAAGCTTGTCCCAATCTACATAAACTACATGAAACCAACAATAATTTAGTTTCAATTACAAATCCATTGGAAATCATCACACACATTGACCATACCATCATACATAAACATGCAACAGCCATGTACATCGAAACACATTGATGGTTAAGATACATGATAGCCAATAAGGGTTTTGATTTATCAACCTAGCTGCTAACAGTCACAATTCCATAATTTAAATTGAGTAATACATGACTTGCACTTCATAACACACAAGCCAAAACGCAACATATTCTTCACTAAAGAACTTTAACATTATACGTGGTAGATAAAATCAAAGGAAAATAATATACTACAAGGGCACACCATAACAGTTAACCATTAACAAGCCAAGCATACATTTAGTACAAGCAAATAAGAAGCAAGTTCACTACAAAAATCCGCAACTGTCATAACAGGTCCCCAACCTACAACCAACTGAACTAACCTTTTTTTGCACTAGATTCATTACTAACTTTCAAATAGTTAACTAATTTTCTAATAGTTCCAATGCTAATTGTATTCACAATAACACTCTAGTTTCAAATCACAAGCTAACCGAACCTGTTACTAACCCAACACAAAGCACTAACCGAATTTAACATGCAAACATAGTGAGTTAACTAAGTTAACTAACTGAGTCCACCAGAACTACCTCCTAACCTCCCTAACTTTTAGGTTCCTAGAGTTTCCTTTGTTTGATTAGATTTAGAGAGATGAATCTTGTTTATTTGTTTTCTTTTACTTTTTATTTGTTTTCTTCCATTTTTTGTTATGTTAATTATTGATGAATCTTGTTGAATTTTTATCAATTTGTTAGAATTTTTGCATGCTATGTGTTTAATTTTATATCCATTCTTTATTATAATTTTTTTGCCATTTTATTGGATGAATTGCATGCTATTCTTGATTAGAATTTTTTTGACATTTTTATTGGTTGAATTTCATGCTATTCTTGATTAGAATTTTTGTCATTTTATTGGTTGGAATTTTTAATATCAATTTGTTGAATATCATGTTCATTCTTGTTAGGATTTTATGTTTCATTCTTGATAGAAATTTTTGACATAAATATGTTGAATTTTATGTTGCTCTCTTGATATAATTTTTTGACATTAACTTTGTAGATTTTTGGTGCATTTTCTTGATTGATATTATATGCCTCTTTATAGGGTTTTTGGATACAATGTGTTCTTGATTAATTCTTGTTGATTATTTTAAGTCATTTTACATTCATCATCTTTATGCATATTGTTAACCCTTTTACCTTTGATTGTGAGGTATTGATGTGAAGAACCTTGGACTATTTTTGGACATTAAACAAATTGTTGTAATTATTGTACTTTTATCATGTTATTTTTGCTTTAAAATTCTAGTTTAGGTATTATCCCCCATGGTATCATATGCCTCCCCATTCCTTTGGACATGTAATAGTGTAGGACTTTATTTCTTTATTGCTTGTATGCTTGTATGTCTTGTATGTTAAAAAGAATATAAAATAAAAACGATAGAAATCAATTTCAAAACACAAAGACAAAGACAAAGCTTGAACCAACATCAAGCTATTTTCAAACTAAGTCATTGAATTTCCTCTTTCACCACACATTAGGGTTTCCACACCTTGTCATTATCCATAAGTCGATTGCTTAGGCATCGCCATCAACCTCTATCAATTCCCCTCTCTTGTTTAACCATTACTTTTTCCTTTCACACCTGTAAGTCTATTTCTTAGGCATCGTCATCAACCTTCATCCATTCTCATCTTCAATCCAATCATCTCATTCTTTCAGTTCACCTCAAATAAAACTAAAACCTTGGTCCTTGTACCAAGTGCCTTTTTTTCAAACTATTTTCACAATAAATTGGGAGAAAAAAGGATGGGGTGTACGTACTTGTGCACCCCATTTCTCAAGTACTTGGGTTGTTGGCACTGATTGGCTTGTGACCTGATACCTGTCTTCCATTCAAAAAACTTAATAATAAAACAAGTTTAATTTGGTCTTCTTAGGGCGAAAAAGGGTGGTTGGATGCCATTGTCCCCTCAACTTCTAAGTATCTGATTATAGGTCGTACCTAGCCTGTGGTTAAGATGCTTGTCTCTCTCTCAATACCAATGATTAAACTCGCCTCACAAATTTCATAAACAAACTCTAAAATCAGCCTTAACCCATGAAACTCAATTTTTTGCCTTAAGGCATTCTAAAAGCCTTTTCAAAAAAGACATGTTATTTCTGTTCTAGCGCAATATAAAAAACGCTTAAGCCTTTCATGGACGGTCATACAAGATACGTTTAATTGCTAGAATGCGATCCAAGCACATCCATATACCGCAAACAAACAAATACTTAAGTCTTTCATGTGCAAGCACACACGCAACGTTTAACTGCTAGAACGTGAACGTTAACATTGTCCAATAAAATCAATCAACAAACGCACACCTAGTTCTCCGAACTAAGGAGCTACACAAGGGCCTAAATCCTTGGTGAGCACTTTCTCCTTTAGCAAGTAAACCTTTAGATAATGACACCCATATGTGTATAGACAAATAAGATGGTTGTCATTGAGTACAACAGATGTGAGGGGTGCTAATTACTTCCCCTTGCATAACCGACTTCTAAATCCAAATTTGATTGCGAGACCACTTTCTTCACCTTTAGGGGTGGTTTATCGATATTTTTCCTTTCCTCTGGAATAAATAAAGTTTGATGGTGACTCTGTACTTTTTGCATAGCGATACTTTATTCATGAGATTCAAGCGTCCCTTAAAGCTCTTCCTTTGTCAATGTTGACAAGTATTTTGACTCTTCTATGGCTACTACCACGTGGTCGAACTTTGAAACCAATGACCCCAAGATCTTTACAACAAATGATCTTGATATTGTC
>CAWUDS030006999.1:0-28733 GCA_963859935.3 Lathyrus sativus
CTAAGTGAAAGCCTCCTAGTACTTTCCTGAGGACGTGGGATACAACTCCTAAGTGAAAGCCTCCTAGTACTTTCCTGAGGAAGGTCCTATGAGTCTATTCACTTAGTTCCATTAGTTTATCTAGGATTTCTCAAGTATCCAATGATGTTGGAGCCAACTTGTGAGTTTAATTTCTCCTGAGGAGGAATGTAAACTGATCACATGTTGTTGAGCCACATAGGATACAACTCCTAAGTGGAAGCCTCCTAGTACTTTCCTGAGGAAGGTCCTATGGGTCTATTCATTTAGTTCCACTAGTTCAGATAGGATTTCCTAATATCCAGTGATGTTGGAGCCTGCTTGTGAGTTTAATTTCTCCTGAGGAGGAATATAACTGATCACAGTGGTTGAGCCATATAGGATATGACTCCTGAGTATACACCTCCTAGTGCTTTCCTGAGGAAGACACTATGAGTCTGCTTGCTTAGCTCCCTTTCTTTGGTAAGCTTGTTCTGAAGCTTGAAGACTGGGATTGATTCTCTTGTTTAGGGTCTTGCTTTAGTGCCTAGATTTGATCAGATTTTGTTTTAGGATAGGAGGGTAGATTCTTTCTTTCTCAAGCATGTGTGTTTGTTTGCCTGATGGCACTTCACTTCTCCTATTTGTTCATTGCTTGATGGTATGTTGTTTATCTTCAGTATGATTACTGTTATTTCATGACTGGCTTGAGGTCGAGACGAGCTTGTGGAGGCTGAAGCCCCACACACATTTCCTCCCTCACTTGCATTGCATGCATTTTACTGTTAAAGCTGATGTTTTTGTCTGTTTGGTGTATCACTGACATGATCCCTTAGGACTCTCATTTCCTCGGATGAGGATTTGATGATAGACTTTAGGTTGAAACCTATGCATGACAACATCTAGGAGTTCCCTGTTCAAACACTCAACATAGGATGAATCCATGGCATGATAACAGTAGGACTTGATAGTCTCCCTCCTAGTTGGGCCTGCTCTCTTCTCATCTCAAAGCAGTTCAAGATACAGTAATCATGAATGATTTCTTTCGTACGTTACGAGCCTTAAGCTATCTGAGGATGGATGTTTAATATGGTACCCTTTGGGTGACATGCGACGCATTCACTCTCAGGTCATAGTCTCTAGTGCGGTCGAGATCGCAAACACAATAAAAAACACTTCTTTCAGGAGATAACCCGTAGTTTCCCGAACTACGTTTGCTCTGATCTTTCATACCAGATGAAAGTACGTAGGCATAGGATGCGATATCCTAGCGAGCAACCTTCCCATCTTCCCCCGTAGTTAGGCCGAACTACGTTGACTCTGATTTCTCATTCTCTGATGAGAATACGTAGGCATAAAGTGCGACGCTTTGCCGAGTCATTTTTCTTTTCTTTTTTCATCCAGCCTTGATAGGTAGATAGAATAAAACCAACCCGTCCAAGAAAGCAATCAAGCGAGGATCCCGTCGAGTACGACGGACGTGAGGGGTGCTAATACCTTCCCCTTGCGTAACCGACTCCCGAACCCAGACAAGGTTGCGATGACCTTGTCTTACCCTCTTTTCGTCAGGTTTTTCCGATCGTTTCCTTTCCCGCTCTGAGGGATAAATAACGAAAGGTGGCGACTCTTCTGTTTTGCCGGCACCTTATTTTCGCGCAAGCGACACATCCTTGCCCAACTCTCTCTCTAGAGCAACTCTTCTTTGGTACACATACTTCCACTTTTCCATATTGTCAATGGAGTGGAAAGAAACATTGTCTAAAGGAGCATCAGACACTGTGTCAGTTGCTCTCTTGGTAGTAGATCTTCTTACAGGTGTGATGTCCTGGACATCATCTTCAACATCCTCTTCAGACTCAGTTTCAGACCTGACATTTCTTTTCTAGAAGCAGGGGTAACTTTGCTCCATGTTTTAGGAGGTCCAACAACAGTCTTCTTCTTACTGCTCTTAGGAGGAGAGTTATCAATCACAGCTTTGACTCTCCTTGTCTTCGACCTCTTGGAAATTCCAGGAGCCACATTCATAATCAATTCATCATCAGATGGCACATTATCAAGATCCAAGACATCATCAGAGACATTAGCCTTTTTCTTACTCTGATCAAAACCACCAGTCTTGTTTTCCACACCAGAAATATCAGCATCGTCATTAACATCACCTTTAATCCTCCTTCCTTAAGCACAGAGTTAGCCAACTTGTGCAGGTTATCAGTATCAACGCTCTTCTCAGAATGAGAACCATCAACATCTTTTTCCTCACTTTGGTTAGCATCAGAAGTGGGAATAGCATCCATATCGAGATAGTGGGGTAGAAATCCAGGAACATTGTGACCTCCATATAAAACCTTAGTAACCAACTTTCTAATGGCTTTATCAACACACATACTACCCTATTTTGTCCTATTTTCAGAGGTTGAATCAAGAGGAGTATTAGAAGTATTACCTATAGGAGCCCGTTTGGAACCGCTTGCATGTGGGGTTGTAGACTTTGTCAACTCAGCATCGTCACAGAGAACCATGGATAGTGGAGCCAAATCTATCACATCATCAAACGAGATGCTCACAGGGATGAGCCGTTGTCTTAGATTCTGACCTAGCAGACTTGGACGAAGTTGAGCCATGTTGTTGAGACATCTTGAGATTTTGTGTGTAGGACGATGGGGTTCAAGCAGAAGTTCTATGAAAGTATGGGAGATGAAAGAGCAGTTGAAATGATAAGTGAGGTTAGGGTAGCGTGTGAAAATATCTTTTAATGTATTTTGAAATAATAAGTGTTGTTTAGACATCTTTATTTTTAGAAAATACCAAACCTCTTGAATGTATTTCCACTCAGCAATAATTGCTACAAATCCTCATAAATACAAATCCCTAATTTTCCTCTTAAAATTTCAAATTGACTAGCATCCAATGCCTTAGTGAAGATGTCAGCTAGCTGCTTCTATGTGGCAACATGTTCTAAGGCAATGATCTTGTCTTCAACAAGCTCTCTTATAAAGTAATAGCGAATATCAATATGCTTGGTCATATTGTGTTGAATAGGATTTTTTTGAGATGTTTATAGCACTTAAATTGTCACAATACAATGTTATGACATCGTATGTGACATTACATTCAGTCAGCATTTATTTCATCCACACCAGTTGAGAACAGCTACTTCCAGCTGCTATATATTCAGCTTCAGCAGTAGGTAGAGACACACATTTTGCTTCTTACTGAACCATGATATAAGACTGTTCCCCAAAAAGAAGCAACCTCCTGATGTGCTTGTCCTATCATCAGCACTTCCAGCCCAATCAACATCACAATACCCAGATAACACATAGCCAGATCCATGAATGTATAACATTGCATACTCACTTGTTCATTAACATACTTTAGAATCCTCTTTACTTGATTGATGTGACTTACTTTGGGTTCAGCTTGGTATCTAGCACACACACCTACAGCAAAAGCAATGTCAGGCCTGCTTGCTGTAAGATATAACAAGCTCCCTATCATACTTCTATAGAAACTTTGATCCATATTTACACCCTTTTCATGTTTAGACAACTTAAGATGGGTAGGAGCAAGTGTTCTTTTGTGACTGGAATTCTCCATCCCAAACTTCTTAACTATATTCTTGGCATTTTTACTCTGAGATAGGAATATAGAATCTTCCATCTGTTTAAATTGAAATCCAAGAAAATAGGTTAATTTACCAACAAGGCTCATTTCAAATTCTGACTGCATTTGCTAGACAAAATGTTGAACCATCTCATTAGACATCCCACCAAACACAATATCATCAACATAGATTTGAGCAATCATAAGCTTTCCTCCTTCTCCTTTGATAAAAAAAGTCTTATCTATGCCACCTTTTATGTATCCATTATTAACAAGAAATTTTGTTAGTATCTCATACCAAGCTCTAGGAGTTTTCTTCAGTCCATACAGAGCTTTCTTCAACTTATAAACATGATTTGGAAAAGTTGGATCAGTGAATCCCTTAGGTTGTTCCACATAGACCTCTTCATTTAGGTATCCATTTAAGAAGGCACTCTTAACATCCATATAAAGCAACTTGAATCTCAGTATGCAGGCAACTCCCAACAGTAATCTGATAGATTCAAGGCGAGCTATAGGAGAAAAAGTTTCATCAAAGTCAACCCCTTCAATCTGAGTGTATCCTTGAGCAACCAATCTGACTTTATTTCTGGTGACCACCCTTTTTTCATCAGACTTGTTCTTGTATACCCATTTTGTTCCAATCACATTTGTTCCTTCAGGCCTTGGAATAAGATCCCATACTTCATTTCTCTTGAATTACCCTAGTTCCTCTTGCATGGCATTGATCCAGAATCATCAGTTAAGGCTTCTTTGACATTCTTTGGTTCAATTTTAGACACAACGCAAATAACTTGTTAAACTTCTCTAGATCTAGTAGTGACTCCCTTATTTAGATCACCTATTATAAGATCCATAGGATGGTCTTTCTGAATTATGTAGAGGTCCCTTGTTTACTAGTTCAGGTTCAGGTTTTGCATTAGTAGGATTTGGATCAGTGTCTTTATTTGCAGACTCTGCTGAGAGATCAAGGGATGTTCCAACATCTTTTAGGACATTGTTGCGGTGGAAATAGGATCACAAACTATTAATGAGTTTGAATCGCAATTCAATTCACAACCGCTCTTTGATTTATCCGAAGGAAAAGGTCAAAAAGGGAAAACCTATTTTGCATCGTAAACACAATGCGGGGAAGATCTAGGGTTCGGGGTTGGTTAAATTTAGGGAAGGTATTAGCACCCCTAAACTTCTGTAGTACTCTACAGGAACCTTTTGTTCAGATGTTTACTATTTTTGCTTTATTTATTTGCTTAAGGTATATGTACAAAAGGATTAAAAGTGAGAAAATAAACCTAAGGGTTAATTCTAAGTTTACTCGGCAAGACATCGCATCTTGTGCCTACGTATCCTTACGGAGTGGAATCAGAGTAATCGTAGTTCCCCTCAAAAGGGACGGTCTAGAAACGTCTTGACTGTGGCCAAGGTTTCAATGGGGAATAAACGTATCTTAGGGACACGCTTACATGGAGTGTAGAAACTCCAAATCTCTATGTTGAATTGTTAAGTTGTAATTAGGGTTAGGTTAGGTTAGGGATTCCACGGCGGGAACCCTAAAATGAGCGCGGCGACTCTTTGACCTAATGCTAGGGGTAAAATTGTAATCTTGCCTGCGGCGAGGCATTTGTGAAAATTTAGGGTTGAAAGGTGTAAGGGTTGAAGGTGAGGACTATTGACACGGCGGTCAATACGGCTAGACCTAATTCCTTCGGAGGAGTGAGATTATTGATAAAGACGCGATAAACATACAATGGCAGAACATAAAGTGCGGAAAGATAAATGCGACAATTGTCTCGCAAAATTACATCCCATAAGCAGTTACAAATATGATAATTGAATATTTAAACTGAAAATAAAATCAATTGAACTTAGTCAGCTGCAAAAAACCAAAACAAACCGAGACTGTTATTATACGGGGTTAGACAAAAAATTAGACGGGAATGTTAGGAATTTAAGTAGAAAATTATAATTAACGAAACAAGAAAAAAAGTTAGAAATTTGGATCTTAAAAATGAGGATGTTAGCGAAAAATTAATAAACAATGAAAATTAATATGCAAAGAAGATGGCGATAATATACAAGTGATAATGGAATATGAAATAGCAACGATGATGTTAGATTATGTACAAATATAAAAATAAATACAAAAATAATAAATAAATATTAGTGAACAGGTTCATGGATAATCAAGAATACTGTTAGGAATGAAGGATGAAAATTGGAATTGACAATAATTAGAAGTTAAGTGATGAACGTTTTGAGACGATGAGAATTAGGTAATAAGAAAAGAGTTAGAATGGAATTAGGTTTTTTTTTTGTGAGATTTGGAAAAGTTAGAGTTTTTAATGTGATTAAGAAAAAGAAAATAGATTAAAAGTTAGAATTAAAAGTTAGCAAAAAAATTAGAACTTCGAAATTGGTTTTTAAAAAAAGGTTAGAAAATAAAAATAAAAGTTTGAAAATAAAAGAGAAAAGGTTAGAATTTTAATAAAAAAAGAGTTAGAATGTTAGAATTTTAATTAAGAAAAAATGGTAGAAATTTGAAAAAAAGATATAAAAAAGATTAGAAATTAAAACAAGAAGAGTTAGTTACTTTTGATGAAGACTGTAAGAGTTTTTATGTTTGTCGATCCCCCGTTTTATTGCTCTGAGGGTCCTTTTATACTTGATTTTTTAAATCTTTTTCAATCTCAGATTTGATTTGAATATCTCAATCTTTTTCAATCTCTGATTTGAATGAATTTTTATGATGATTTCAGATTTGATTCAATGATGGTGATGTTGATATTTAGATCTGATTTTCTTATGATGATGATATGATCTGATTGATTTGATTTAGCTCCATATGTGATTCATTGTGATTGAATTTGATAAAAAAATGTTGGGATTTAAATTTAAAAATGTTAGCAAAGAAAGTTAGAGTTTCAGTTAAATAAAAATTAGAGTTTTAAGTTAAAAAATGAGTTAGAATTTTAAAATAAAATATTTGAATGTTGATTTAAAAAAAGTGTTAGAATTATTTTAAAACTGTTAGAATTTCATTTTAAAAGGAATTAGATCTTAATTTTAAAAAAAGGGAGTTATAATTTAATTTTAAAAGGAATTTAGAATTTTAATTTGAAAAAGAATGGTGTCAAAAAAAGATTTAGATTTAATTTTAAAAAAGTTAGAAAAAAAATAATTTAATTTTTTTAAAAAAGTTAGAAAAAAGATTTAACTTTATAAAAGTTAGAAAAAAGATTTAACTTTAAAAAGGAGTTAGAAAAAGCTTTAATTTTAAAAAGAAGTAAGAAAAAAATATTTAACTTAAAAAAGTTAGAAAAAAAGATTAGCTTTAAAAAAGTTGAAAAAAAAGATCTTAGCTTAAAAAGGAGTTAGAAAAAAGATTTAATTTTAAAAAGGAGTTAGAAAAAGATTTAACTTTAAAAAGGTAATAGAATTTGATTAAAAAAATGTGTTAGAAAATTAATTTAAAAAAGGTTATAAAAAAAATTTACTCTTAAAGAAGAAAAAAAAAAAGTTAAATTTTAATCTAAATCCTAAAAGTTAGTAAGAAGAGCTTAAAATGATTTAAATAAATAAACTAAATAGGGGAAAAAAGTTAATAAAAAACATTAGTAAAGTTATAAGAAAAATTTAATCTAAATTATTATTAGTAAAAAACAAGATTTAAAAAAAAAGGTTAATTTATTAAGTTAATCAGAATTTAAAATAAAAATAAAAAGAAAGGGTAAAATTTGGGTATTACAGTTGCCCCTATTTAAATAGCTACACCAGATGATTTGAGTGGCGGGGACTCGAGAATCATGGTGGAGGGATTTAAATATAGATACCGAAAATTTTACCCTTATATGTGGCGATATGCAATGTTATAGACAAAACGAGAACAGACTAATGCAGACGATGCCATGAATATGATATGATGCGTATGCTGGAATGATGAATGCGAAAATGCTGACGAATACGACGACACAGGGTCAGACGCTACGAGAAGAACCATAATGGGAAAACGACGCGCTGGGACACAGTACAACATTGGGGAATTCCAAAATGATGGTCAACTGTGCGAACACGACCAATTGTCATTTTTAGAACGGGAACGAGATTCTCAAATGGAGATGGCACCTAAGGGACGGCCTCCACTGGGGAATCTAAAAGTAAAACTGGATCATGTACGACTGCAAGATCGATTACAGAATGCTGGAGCATTGAGCAAAGAATAACATCCGAGCTTCTGTAAACTATCCCTCGTGACAGGATCAAACGGACTTTTTCGGGAATCGTAGCAAATATACAGGATAAAAACCGGCTGTATGCCAAAATAAATGGACTTTAAGAATAAGATCCTTAAATGGAGATGGCACCTATGAGATGACCTCCACTTGGGAATTTCTAATAATAACTGGATCTACACGGCTTGCAAGATCGATTACAGAATGCTGGAGCATTGAGCAAAGAATAACATCCAAGCTTCTATAAACTATCCTTCGTGATGAGATCGGACGGACTTTTCAGAAATCCGTATCAAATATACAGGGTAAAGACCGCTGTATGCCAAAATAAATGGACTTTAATGGGAAATTCCCTGATAAGCTTCTCGAGGGAGAATTGTCACTCATCGTTGGAAGGGACTTACATGCCAAAATGGATAAGCACTCAAATAAAGAGGCTGCTGCTTATCTGATATATAAATCTTCTCATATTTAAGGTCGGCGCCTGGAATACGATTCTGATTCTTCTTTTACTAAAGGGTAAATGAGCTTCTTCATATTTCAAGATCGTGCTCTCCTGAATATGATTCGGCTCCTTCTTTTACTAAAGGATAAACTGAACTTCCTCATACTTCAAGATCGTTCTCTCCTGAATATGATTCCGCTCCTTCTTTTACTAAAGGGTAAATGAACTTCCTCATACTTCAAGATCGTGCTCTCCTGAATATGATTCGGCTCCTTCTTTTACTAAAGGGTAAACGAACTTCTTCATACTTCAAGATCGTGCTCTCCTGAATATGATTCGGCTCCTTCTTTTACTAAAGGATAAACTGAACTTCCTCATACTTCAAGATCGTGCTCTCCTGAATATGATTCCGCTCCTTCTTTTACTAAAGGGTAAATGGACTTCCTCATACTTCAAGATCGTGCTCTCCTGAATATGATTCGGCTCCTTCTTTTACTAAAGGGTAAATGAACTTCTTCATACTTCAAGATCGTGCTCTCCTGAATATGATTCCGTTCCTTCTTTTACTAAAGGGTAAATGAACTTCCTCATATTTCAAGATCGTGCTCTCCTGAATATGATTCCGCTCCTTCTTTTACTAAAGGGTAAATGAACTTCTTCATACTTCAAGATCGTGCTCTCCTGAATATGATTCCGCTCCTTCTTTTACTAAAGGGTAAATGAACTTCCTCATACTTCAAGATCGTGCTCTCCTGAATATGATTCCGCTCCTTCTTTTACTAAAGGGTAAATGAACTTCTTCATACTTCAAGATCGTGCTCTCCTGAATATGATTCCGCTCCTTCTTTTACTAAAGGGTAAATGAGCTTCTTCATATTTCAAGATCGTGCTCTCCTGAATATGATTCCGCTCAAACCTCCCCGTACTTCAAGATCGTGCTCTCCTGAATACGACTTGGTTCAAACCTCCCCATACTTCAAGACGACAGGGAAAATGGAAGCCCAACTGCTCAATGGAGATGGCCATTTGCTGCGAGTCATAACGAAGATAGGATTGGCTTCTCAGGCGAGAGATGTCGCTTATTTTGCAAGAGTAGCAATAATAAGCCTCTCATGTAAGAACTGCTTGTAGAGGTGATAACAGATGATGATGAGCTTCTCTGGCGAGAACAGGTGCTGATCGATGATAAACTTCTCTTGTGAGAACCGTTGCTGATCGATTGTGATAAGCTTCTCTTGTGAGAACTGTTGCATATCCCGTTGTGTAGGGTTGTGATATCGATAGGCTTCTCAGGCGAGAAATGTCGCATACCGATGCTGTAACATGTAGGATTGTAGAGTGTTGTACTGATAGATTTTCCAGGCGTGAACTGGCGTGTATCTGTAAAGGATTGCGATTGACCTTCTTGAGAGATAGTGCAAAATAAATGCACATCCGGGTATAGTGATAAGCTTCTCAGGCGATAACAGTCGCATATCTGCCATGGTATGGTGAAAATCTTTAGATGGTGCAAAATGAATGCACGTCCGGTTGGGCTCGACGACCGACAATACTAAGGTTCAATCTAGGATCGAGCTAGAAAGAAGACTGGTAATCAAGACTCCATCGAGGGAATGAACTCGAAGGGTAAATATCTTATCCTGGCGAGGAAAGATAGCTGAAGTAACCGTCATCCACGAGGATCGAGCTCTGTGGGGAAACTGGAAACACATATGTATTTTATGCTTAGGGCTGACAATCTATTTGGAGAGAATGGACGAACCCAGTTACTCGGCGGTAACAACCAATGGTGGCGAAACATAATGAACCTGTGAATGCTAACGCATATGTTGATGCATATGTTAATGTGAATGTATGTTAATGTCTATGTATGTTGATGTCTATGTATGTAGTTAAATATGCAGGATGTTATGAAATGAGTATGTAATGAGTATGTGTATGAAATAGGCATGTGATGCTTATGCCCCTGCGTATGCTGACGAAACAGACTAGAGACAGGATGAGAGATAAACATCTCGACGGAGATACCCTGCGTTCTCTGCAACCAATACGTCAATCATGGGTAAGAAAGATCAATGGTAGAACCAAGTCTGGTTTTAAAGTTCTGAATTCTCTGGGGAGAAGGTAATCTGCTTGGGTGCACAGTATCACGTCTTCACATGGGGAGAAGAAAACCTGAGGGACACTTTCGAGTTACCCAAGAAAAAGTTGTCAGCTTATAGTCTCTCTGGGGACTGTGATGAGGCAATAGTTTAGGAGCCTGTTGCAACACTGAGATTTACTGGGGAATGAAGGCCGCCGTGAGTAAAATCCATCAGGCGCATGAAGAAAAGTTGTGAAACCACATGGTTTTGATCTTGAAGGACCTTATAGTAGTCGCCATTTGTTTCTTTTAAAAAAACACGGTGCCCCAGGATACTTGCGTTGTGAGGTATGGTCATTTCAAGAGGATTTTATAGAGAACACGGAGTCTGGTTGCCCCACTGTTTTCAAACTCTTTGAGAGGTTTGTCAGGTCTCGACGTAACTGGCACAAATTAATCGTGTTACGACGAAATTTTTGAGAAATAGCTCTTAAGAACTTCAGACTCGCGTTGGTAAGCGAACTGGGAAACCGCCTGCCCCTGTTTAGCAGGATCTTCAAGTTCCATGGGTTATGTCCATATATAAATCTCTAAGATATCAAGCAAAGTCGTCATGCCTGAAATGCCTATCCTGAGCTTGTCAATGTACACATATATTTGTCTTAAATTTTTGTTTTGAAAAAGATATCGCAATAACTCGTGACCGAAATCACTAGTCGGGATATAAGTTTTAATTATAATGCCAACATGAATTTTTATGAGCACAGCTCGTAGGAGTCAGGAAACGTGATCTTGTCGAGTATGCTTTCAACCGAAGTCCTACTTCAATTAGGTCTTTTAAAGGTTGTATCGTGGCTTGGTTCACGGTTTAAGAAACAAAGGATATAGGCTCAAAGTTATATTTGTACCCTCCCATTCTTCGTGATGTTCTCCAATCCTAATTCAGTTAATCGGATACGAACGCTCATATCTCAAGCGGATTTGCTTTGGTCGAGAACTTATCAAGGCTTTGGCCATGGCAGTCACTCACCTATTTCTAATGGCAATTGGCCACGCGATCTTGTTCTTTACTAGGGATTATTTATTGTACCCTCTTGTTTTGCTTTTATTCCCTAACTTTTGCCTGGACAACGTCTATTGATTTGACTTTGGAGTCCAGCGGGATGCCCCAGTTTTGCCTAAGTCTCCTTCATAGGTTTTGACTTAGCGGGCTCTTATTTTTTTGAATATTCTTTTATGCACAAGTCGTGTAAATCTTTTGAAAGGCTCGTGACTGCCCCACTCCTTAGGTAACCGAGGGATAGTCATTGTATTGGAATTCTTAAGATGCTAAGGATAAATTCTCGAAGGTTTGCTCTTCCTTTTTGAGGATCTAAGCGCTCGATCGGTTTAACTGAAACCTACCCAGCCCCAGGTTAGGATGAAGGTTCTTAAAAAGAAAGAAAACTCCTACTTCAAGGCTCAAAGAGGTTAATGAGGGATTATCATCCTTATATCTCCAGTGTTTGGGATTTGAAACAATGCCTTACATCATCAGCGGGTTTCAATCGAAGCATACGACAAGAGATTTGACGTTTCTGGTTCATCATCCTCCCCCCAATTCTCCATCAGAACAAGAGATCGGGTAAAGTTGGCATTATGATTTATGAAAACGTTTTTTGAATGAGTGAAACGAATGGATTTATTCAAGACAAACATATGCGTTGCATTAATTATTCAAAGATAAACAAGTTCGTACATGCTAAATATGCTTAATCAAAGAGAAATACATATAAATAAACAAATGGACTGTCGGAAAAATCCTTCTAAATGTTTATGAAATCTTGCATTCAAGAGTAACAGTTTCCTTTGGCGGAGCCTCAATGGAAAGGACATCTGGTTCATGATCACTGTGAGTCATCATGGCTTGCCCCAGTTATGCTGGTCACATCTTCAACAGTTTTCAGTCATTGCTTCAAAATAAATTTCCCAGATTCTTTGTTGATCCCGGTCATATCATCTTGAGGGTTACTGAAATGAAGCGAGTTGGGCCTTTGAATAATTACTGGATTCGGCTGATTTGCTGAGAGGTCAACATACTTTGCAGAATCTAAGCTTGACAAGCGGGGAACCCCGAGAGGAGTCTCGATCTTCGGCTGAGCATCGCCAAAAGACAACTTCTTCGTTTCTAGCAAATTTCTGACAAAGTTCTTAAGAGTGTAGCAATTCTCTAGATCATGGCCGGGCGCACCCTCATGAAATAAGCAATGAGCGGCAGCGTTGTAACCTGCAGGTAACGGATTAGGCAGAGGACCCAAAGCACGGGTGGTAATCAGACCTTGTTGTACCAAATGGGGGTATAACTCAGTGAAAGTTATCGGAATTGGAGGACAAGGCTTATACTGCCTCTTACGGGGATAAGGAACCTGATTCTGTGATTGTTGGTGAACATGAGCGTTAGGCACTCGTTGACTGTTGACAAGAACTTGCATGGGTGGATAACCGGAAGGTCGTTGATAAACCGGTGCTTGATATACCAGAGCTGACTGCACAGGCTGGTATGTAGGAAACTGTTGATCGAAAGAAGGTGCAACAGTAGCTACATAGGGTTGTTGGACATATGGAGACGGATAACCTTGAACATAACTCTGCTGATGTTGCCAAGGTTGAGGAGTAGCCTTTTTGCGGTTCCTTGAACGTGCAGGTCCTTTACCATGGTCGGAGTTAGGAGTTTTGCACTTTGGAGGAGTAGCTCGTCGAACTGGTTGAGCACTAGGAGGCACCAAACCGGATTGAAGACCGTGAGGAGGTACATTCTCGACAGTAGCAGCTGGTTGAGATTCCATAACGGTATACTGAGCATCTATCTTCACCTTAAGGGCTTGCAACATCTCCATAATCTGCCCTACACTTCCTCGAAGATCTTCGAGTTCATGGCTGACACGGTTGATCTCTTGGTTTTGATCTTCCATCCTTTTGTAGGGTCGTATTGATGCAGAGAACTTAGGGTGACAAAACTGGAAGGTGAGAAAACCGCGTATGAGAAAACCGGGAGACACATGCAATGCAAAAATATGATGCTAAAATGTGAATGCAAGTGAAGATTTCATGGAATTCAAATATTTACGAATATTGCGGAATACCAAGGAAACTTTTAATTCATTGAAGACAAATTACAAATAATATTCTTGCAACCAAAATAGCTAAATAAAAGCCTAGAAAATCCTAGAGAAGCATCTTCCACAACTTCAGTGAGCAGACGGAGATCCGGAGGAAAATAAATATTCGTAGCGCCTTCTCTTCTTGTAGGATTGTATCTCATCATTCTTTGACTGATCTGCTTTTGAAGTTCTTCGTACTTGCTGACCATCACATGGTATTTGTTCTTCCATGATTCTGCTTCACGTTGTGATCTCTTCAAAGCGATCTTCAAAGTCTCAGCTTCGGTCATGAAATACTGGACAGGTTCCTCTCTTTGAGGTAAAGGATCTTGGCGAGAGTAGGGCATCTTCAACTCGATAGCTCTTCCTCGGACCCATTGAAGGTATGGTTCCATGGACACACAATTAGGTCTTCCCAAACTTTCTTTGTCTTTCCTATGCAGATGATTCCAAGAAGATAGAATCTGATCTTGAAGCTTTTTGTCGTCTTTGAAAAAGATTTTCTCCACATGAATACCTTTAGGCGGTTCCTTCAAGGGGTATCCCAACTGTCGGCGAGCTAAGACTGGATTGTAGCTAACTCCTCCATTGAAACTGAGCAAAGGCACATTCTTAAAGTTTCCACAACTATCAATGACCGATATCCCATCGTACATGCGATTATACCAATCAATATCAGAGTGAGTTAAAGCCATAACTTTTTGCGACCAACGTTCTTGATTATGTCTCCAGAACGGACCGGACTTGGGTAAGTGAGAAATAAACCACTTGTATAGTAATGGCACACAACATGTAATCATTCCTCCACCATGAAAGTTTCGGAGATGTACTGAATGATAAGTATTACCCAATAGCGTTGGAACTGGATTTCTCCTCATGAAGATCTTGATTGCATTAAGGTCCACAAACCCCTCAAAACTAGGAAAAAGCAGCAACCCATAAATGAGCAAAGCAAATATTGTCTCAAAGGCAAACATGTCTTTATGATCGGCATAAAATTGGGCCTTCTTAATTAGGAAGTCCCTGAGAAAACCGAAGGTCCCCCTTTTGGTGATCATATTGTTTTTGACATCGGATATCTTTAGACAAACGGCTTTAGCAATATCTCGTTCTTTAGGGTCTTCCTCCAAGAAAGGGAATGGAGACTTATCCAAGATAGGTAATCCCATCAACTGAGAGTACTCTTCTAAGGTAGGTAAAAGCTGATAATCTGGAAAGGTGAAGCAGTGATAATCTGGGTCATAAAACTGTAACAAAGTCGCAAGAAGTCCTTCGTTTACTTGAACCTTCAACAAAGACAATAGCCTTCCATATCTGTTTTGGAACTTTTCTTGATCTTGAACCAAATCCCTTAGCTTCTCTAGGACTTCCAAATTAAAACCCTTAAAAGTAAACTTCAAAGTATGCTTCCTAGAGTGATCCATGGTATCCTGCAATGTTCATAAATAGAGTTTGAATTCCATGAAGTCTTAATGTAATATGATGCTTTATGGATGCAATGCATGAAAACACACAAAATCCTAGGTTAGAGGTACGTGAGCGGAGTTAAGGTCTACCCATCCCAGAAAGGAGTGTACTATAGGTTAGTTGTACCTGCAGAACGAGGTTCTAAAAAGTGCCCAAAGTCATCAGCCCATCTTTCGGATATTATCAACCTTCCGATTGACTCGGGGATTAATAATATTCTCAAGAGAACCTCTTTTGAGTGTAGTATCGCGTAGCAACCATTGTAGGACTACTCCCACATTGTTCCCGCACTACGTCCTAAATAAGGCCAAGGTGGTGTTAAGGTACTACGGTCCTCAATATCACAGACTCCAATCGACCATGGAAAAAGTTTTCACGATTACTCGTTCAACCGAACCATTTTCGAAAAGGTCTCAACTGAGTGGTGATTCTCGAATCATCTTGGTCGGGATTCAACTCCCTATAAGCCTCATCGAATATATCCACATCCTATAATAATGTCACTAGTCCGGGCGTAGGACTTATCTCACAACACAAGGAACAGTCCCAAAATCAAAGTACAATATATACATGCAAATGAATAGTAAAACAAATAGTAATAAATATGAACAAATTAGGGATAACCCTCAAAAGTTTAGAAAGTCCCCAGTGAAGTCGCCATTTTCTGTTGCGGTGGAAATAGGATCACAAACTATTAATGAGTTTGAATCGCAATTCAATTCACAACCTCTCTTTGATTTATCCGAAGGAAAAGGTCAAAAAGGGAAAACCTATTTTGCATCGTAAACACAATGCGGGGAAAGATCTAGGGTTCAGGGGTTGGTTAAATTTAGGGAAGGTATTAACACCCTAAACTTCTGTAGTACTTTACAGGAACCTTTTGTTCAGATGTTTACTATTTTTGCTTTATTTATTTGCTTAAGGTATATGCACAAAAGGATTAAAAGTGAGAAAATAAACCTAAGGGGTTAATTCTAAGTTTACTCGGCAAGACATCGCATCTTGTGCCTACGTATCCTTACGGGAGTGGAATCAGAGTAATCGTAGTTCCCCTCAAAAGGGAGGTTAGAAACGTCTTGACTGTGGCCAAGGTTTCAATGGGGAATAAACGTATCTTAGGGACACGCTTACATGGAGTGTAGAAACTCCAAATCTCTATGTTGAATTGTTAAGTTGTAATTAGGGTTAGGTTAGGTTAGGGATTCCACGTCGGGAAACCCTAAAATGAGCGCGGCGGCTCTTTGACCTAATGCTAGGGGTAAAATTGTAATCTTGCCTGCGGCGAGGCATTTGTGAAAATTTAGGGTTGAAAAGGTGTAAGGGTTGAAGGTGAGGACTATTGACACGGCGGTCAAACGGCTAGACCTAATTCCTTCGGAGGAGTGAGATTATTGATAAAGACGCGATAAACATACAATGGCAGAACATAAAGTGCGGAAAGATAAATGCGACAATTGTCTCGCAAAATTACATCCCATAAGCAGTTACAAATATGATAATTGAATATTTAAACTGAAAATAAAATCAATTGAACTTAGTCAGCTGCAAAAAACCAAAACAAACCGAGACTGTTATTATACGGGGTTAGACAAAAAATTAGACGGGAATGTTAGGAATTTAAGTAGAAAATTATAATTAACGAAACAAGAAAAAAAGTTAGAAATTTGGATCTTAAAAATGAGGATGTTAGCGAAAAATTAATAAACAATGAAAATTAATATGCAAAGAAGATGGCGATAATATACAAGTGATAATGGAATATGAAATAGCAACGATGATGTCAGATTATGTACAAATATAAAAATAAATACAAAAATAAATAAATAAATATTAGTGAATAGGTTCATGGATAATCAAGAATACTGTTAGGAATGAAGGATGAAAATTGGAATTGACAATAATTAGAAGTTAAGTGATGAACGTTTTGAGACGATGAGAATTTAGGTAATAAGAAAAGAGTTAGAATGGAATTAGGTTTTTTTTGTGAGATTTGGAAAAGTTAGAGTTTTTAATGTGATTAAGAAAAAGAAAATAGATTAAAAGTTAGAATTAAAAGTTAGCAAAAAAATTAGAACTTCGAAATTTGGTTTTTAAAAAAAAGGTTAGAAAATAAAAATAAAAGTTTGAAAATAAAAGAGAAAAGGTTAGAATTTTAATAAAAAAAGAGTTAGAATGTTAGAATTTTAATTAAGAAAAAATGGTAGAAATTTTGAAAAAAAGATATAAAAAAGATTAGAAATTAAAACAAAGAAGAGTTAGTTACTTTTGATGAAGACTGTAAGAGTTTTTTATGCTTGTCGATCCCCCGTTTTATTGCTCCTGAGGGTCCTTTTATACTTGATTTTTTTTAAATCTTTTTCAATCTCAGATTTGATTTGAATATCTCAATCTTTTTCAATCTCTGATTTGAATGAATTTTTATGATGATTTCAGATTTGATTCAATGATGGTGATGTTGATATTTAGATCTGATTTTCTTATGATGATGATATGATCTGATTGATTTGATTTAGCTCTATATGTGATTCATTGTGATTGGATTTGATAAAAAGATGTTGGGATTTAAATTTAAAAATGTTAGCAAAGAAAGTTAGAGTTTCAAGTTAAATAAAAATTAGAGTTTTAAGTTTAAAAAAATGAGTTAGAATTTTAAAATAAAATATTTGAATGTTGATTTAAAAAAAAGTGTTAGAATTATTTTAAAAACTGTTAGAATTTCATTTTAAAAGGAATTTAGATCTTAATTTTAAAAAAAAGGGGAGTTATAATTTAATTTTAAAAGGAATTTAGAATTTTAATTTGAAAAAGAATGGTGTCAAAAAAAGATTTAGATTTAATTTTAAAAAAAGTTAGAAAAAAAATAATTTAATTTTTTTAAAAAAGTTAGAAAAAAAGATTTAACTTTATAAAAGTTAGAAAAAAGATTTAACTTTAAAAAGGAGTTAGAAAAAAGATTTAATTTTAAAAAGAAGTTAGAAAAAAATATTTAACTTTAAAAAAGTTAGAAAAAAAGATTTAGCTTTAAAAAAGTTAGAAAAAAAGATTTAGCTTTAAAAAGGAGTTAGAAAAAAGATTTAATTTTAAAAAGGAGTTAGAAAAAAGATTTAACTTTAAAAAGGTAATAGAATTTTATTAAAAAAATGTGTTAGAAATTAATTTAAAAAAGGTTATAAAAAAAATTTACTCTTAAAGAAAAGAAAAAAAAAAGTTAAATTTTAATCTAAATCCTAAAAGTTAGTAAGAAGAGCTTAAAATGATTTAAATAAATAAACTAAATAGGGGGAAAAAAAAGTTAATAAAAAACATTAGTAAAGTTATAAAAAAAATTTAATTAAATTATTATTAGTTAAAAAACAAGATTTAAAAAAAAAGGTTAATTTATTAAGTTAATCAGAATTTAAAATAAAAATAAAAAAGAAAGGGTAAAATTTGGGGTATTACAGACATCAACCTCCTTATGCACATCATCAAAAACAACATTGATGGACTCCATCATAGCTTTAGTTATGGAGTTGAATACTCTATAGGCTCTCTGTTAGTAGAATAGCCCAAATATATTCCTTCATCACTTTTTGGATCCATCTTTCTTCTTTGGTCACGATCTTCCAATATGTAGCATTTGCTTCCAAACACATAGAAGTATTTGACAGTAGGCTTTCTTCCCTTCCATATCTCATACAAGGTAGTCATGGTTCTTGTTCTTAAGGTCACTCTATTATGAACATAGCAAGCAGTGTTCATAGCTTCAGCCCAGAAGTGGTAAGGTAGTTTCTTTGCATGAATCATAGCTCTAGCAGATTCCTGGATAGTTCTATTATTTAGTTCCACAACTCCATTTTGCTATGGAGTAATGGGAGAAGAGAATTCATGGCTAATCCCTTCAGATAAGCAAAATTCAACAAATTTTTGGTTCTCAAATTCCTTCCCATAATCACTTCTGATTCTAACAACATTACTTTCCTTTTCTCTTTGAATTCTTTGACAAAGATCTTTGAACACATCAAACACTTCAGATTGTTCTCTTATAAAATTCACCCACGTATATCTGGAAAAATCATCCACCACCACATAAGCATATTTCTTTCCACCAAGACTCTCCACCTGCATAGGTCCTATCAAGTCCATGTGAAGGAGTTGCAACACTTTTGAAGTAGTGAGATGTTTAATCTTCTGGTGTGACATCCTAGTTTGCTTTCCAATTTGACATTCACCACATGACTTTCCTTCTTCAATATTTAGCTTAGGAATTCCTATGACATCTTCCATAGAGATGATCTTCTTCATCCCTTTTAGATGCAAATGACCAAGTTTTTGGTGCCACAGTTTCACTTCATCTTATTTGGCTAGAGCACATATGGAGGTGTAACTAGAACCTTGAGTAACCCATAGATAGTAGTTGTCCTTAGATCTGACTCCCTTCATAATCATTTCACTCTTTTCATTAGTAACCAAGCATTCGGATTTAATGAAGTTGACATTGAATCCTTGATCACACAGTTGACTGATGCTAATCAAGTTGGCAATCAACACATTATCAAGGCTTGGAACTTCTGAGCAGTTAATTTTTCCAACCCCCTTGATTTCACCCTTGGCTCTATCACCAAAAGTCGCATAGCTAGTAGAATGGGGTTTGATGTCTACTAAGAGATTTATAATTCCTTTCATGTGTCTGGAGCACCCACTTTCAAAATATCAACCCTCTTTAGTTAAGACTCTGAGAGGCATATGAGCTATCAAGCTGGTAGCAGCAGCTCTAGGAACCCATTGCTTCCTGTTAGAAGGAATGTTGTGATTTGGTCTATGTTGAGGAACAAGTTTAGGATATCCATGTAGCTTGAAGAAGAAAATCTTTATGTGACCAAAACGTCCACAGTAATGGCATCTCCATCTTTAGAATCTTTCTCTTGGGTGGCTAGGTTGTCTTCTGTCATGATGTTGAGACATCTGATGTGACACATTTCGATTAGGCCCAGAAGGACTGAGGTGTGAAGAGGGACTACATTCTGAAGAGGGTTTCTTTTCTCCATCAAACCCTATCCCAGTCATGTCTCATGTCCTTTTTCCAACCTGAAGGATTTCATCTAAAGTTTCAGTTCCACTGCTCAGCATTCCAACAGACCTGGACATTTGATCAAGTTGAGAATTCAGCAATGTAACTTCTTTATTTAACTCAGATATAGTTTTAAGATACTCCTCCTTTTCAGTCTTCAATTTGATTATAAGTTTCTTCTACTTCTCTCCTTGATGACATACTTCTTCAATTCTGAGACACAACTCTTTGTAAGAAGCTGCAAGTTCTTTAAAGGTTAATTCATCATCACTAGAGTCTTCATCAGAGTCATACCTCCCAGTCAAAGCAGACACATGTTTAGTTGCTTCTTCTTCAAGATCACTTTCATAATCCTTATCAGTCCAAGATACACCTAGGCTCTTCTTTTGTTTCTTGAGGTAAGTAGGCCATTCAGCTCTAATGTGACCAAATCGTTCACATCCATGGCACTGAGTCCCTTTGCTTTGAGTGGATTTTTCTTCAGACCTTGTTCTTCTACCAACATCATTAGGCTTGTTGATGTCATATGATTTGTTCTTGACATTAGGTCTTGACTTCAAGTTCATCCTCTTCATTACCTTGTTAAACTGTCTTCCAAGGAGCACTATAGCATTGGATAAGCTTTCATCAGTATCCACATCACATTCATCCTCTCCATCTTCAGTATTGGACATAAAGGCTATGCTCTTTTTCTTATCAGATCTGTCACTTATCCCCACTTCAAAGGTTAAGAGAGATACAATAAGTTCATTCACCCTCATCTTGCTGATGTCATGAACTTCTTCTATGGCAGTTACTTTCATATCAAATCTCTTGGGAAGAGACCTGAGAATCTTTCTTATAAGCTTTTCTTCTGACATCTTTTCACCTAGGGCACTTGAAGCATTGTCTATTTCAAGGATATTCATATGAAAATCATGTATGATTTCATCATCTTTCATCCTTAAGTTTTCAAATTTGGTAGTTAGCAATTGAAGTCTTGACATCTTCACCTTAGAAGTACCTTCATGAGTAGTTTTGAGAATCTCCGAAGCATCTTTGGTAACTTCACAACTGTTCACCAATATGAATATGTTTCTATCAATTCCATTGAACAAGGCATTCAAGGCTTTAGAATTTCCAAGAGCCAATTCATCCTTCTCCTTAGTCCATTCTTCCTCAGCCTTCAGGTCGGATGTAGCTTTTCCATCTTTCCCAACAGTGACAAGGTGTTCCCATCCTTTTATGACAGCTTTCCAAGCCTTACTATCCAATGATTTCAAGAAGGCCACCATGCGAGGTTTCCAATTATCATACTTATTTCCATCCAGAACAGGTGGTCTGTTCACCAATCCTCCTTCTTTGTCCATAGTACCAGAAAGTATTGTCCCTAGATCTCACCCAGAACCAGAGCAGGATGCCTGCTGTGATACCAATTGAAATTCTGGTATCAGATATGAGATGTCGAAGGAGATGTCACGACACTAATATCTTAACAATTACCAATATATGAACAAGATAAAATGCAGTTAACAATTGTAAAGAAACACAAGAAATTGTTAACCCAGTTCGGTGCAAACACACCTACGTCTGGGGGCTACCAAGCCAGGAAGGAAATCCACTAAATAGAATTAGTTTGAAGACTCACAGAAAACTCTCTCTAGTTTACAATCTTCGCACCTAATCTCTGTCAGTGTAACTCCTATCTAAGACACTCTCAGATATGAGACACCTCTCACTCCCCCTCAATCACATGCAATGATAAAAATAGAATATTACAAAGTAGAAGACACACTTCAAGGACAATACTTGATCTTGCTTAAAAGCTTCAATCAAGTATAATGCACTCGTGCTTAAAGCTTAGAGTGGAAAACTTACAACACAAAGAACTCAGTCCAATTCACACATCAAAGTGATGAGTGAATGGCTCACAAATAACAATAACACAAGAAGGTAAAAACCTATTCCTTACACAATGCACACTCACAACCCTAGCTTCTTTGATCTTGAATTAGGATTGTAGAGTCTTTATATAGAAACACTTTGAATGTGCTTGGGCAATAGCAAAAACTAACTCTGATTTGATAAAATCAAATTAGATAATTCTTCAAATCTTTTCATAATTAACGACATAGAAATAGACCCAAATCAGATTTGATCAAACCAAATCAAATCAACCTTCAAATCTTCTCAAGATTTTCTGCATGAAAATAGAACAAAAGATTCCAAAATACTCCATGAATTATCCAGCAGAAGCTCTTTTGTTTAAAGAAGATCTCCATGTTGATTTACACCAACAAAATCTCTTACCATAAAAGCACATAAGGTTGCACAAAGACACAAAAGACAAAACATAACATTCTGACTGAATGTTCTGTACACAAATGTCAGAACATCATATTTGACATCATGAACTAAACCCTGCAACATCAAGAAGAACCACCTGCAGAATGTTAAGATCATATGTCAAGACATCATATAGGACATCTTGTGATAACACCAAGTTTTACCAAAATTGTTGTCAATCATAGAACTAACAACATCTTTGCATAATCCATTGCATATATTCTATCTGTCTAGTAACTCATGTCCAACTGTCTCTATCTTCCAGTGTACCTGTGAGTCGTCAAGTCGATTCCTCGACGCCGATACCAGACTAGAGCTAACTACAGAGGCAGAATGTCAGAGCAAGAGGTACATAATACAGAGATCTGAATGGAGATCGATGATCTAAAATCAGGTATGGCCAAGCTTACCGAGATGCTTCAAGTCCTGATTACCAAAGGAGAGCCGCCTCAAAGAACTATCACTCATGAAGTTTCAAACGCTAATCCTCCGCCAATTCAAATGTCGCCCTTAACTTGGCCAGAGTTTGGTTTACCTCATAACTACTTTCCACCTCTTGCATCTACTGCTATGATTGGTCAGACTTCTAGACCAGTTTTTCAAGCTCTAGTCTTTACTGAGCCTAGACCTGTGGTCTACACTGTTACCCAGACATTCTGAGCTCCCTTTGAGAAACCTCTCTATGAGTACAATGCTGCCAGTGCTCAAGGTGAAGAACATGAAGATTTTGTTGAGCCTGAGGTTGTCCGTGAACAGTTTCTGATCATAGATAAGAGACTCAAAGCCGTTGAGGGTACTGATTTCTTTTATGTGGATGCTGACAATATGCGTTTGGTTTCTGGCCTTGTTATGCCTACTAAGTTCAAAACTCCCGAGTTCGTAAAGTACAAGGGTCACTCTTGCCCAAGGGCTTATCTAGTCACGTACTTACGAAGGATGGAAGCTTATACCAACAATTAAAAGTTGGTAATCCACTACTTTCAGAACAGTTTGAGTGGCGCCTCTCTCAAGTGGTATATGAACTTAGAATAGAACAACGTCCACTGCTTCCAAGATCTCGCCAATATTTTTATGAAGCAATACAAATATAATCTTGACTTGTATCTTGATCATCATCAACTTTAGAATATGTCACAGAATGAGAGAGAGTCGTTCACAGAATATGCTCAGCGGTGAAGAGAGTTAGCTTCCCAAGTTGAACCCCCTCCAGTGGAGAAGAAGCTAACTGGAATGTTCATGAACACTCTGTCCCCTTTCTATTGGGAGAAGATGATTGGAAGTGTCTCTTCAAGCTTTACAGATCTGGTAACTATTGGGCAGAGATTGGAAGAAGGTATGAAGAATGGTAAAGTATCTAAGGCTGCTGAATCTTCCAATGGTGCGAAGAAATCCTTTGGGGCCTTCCATAAGAAGAGAGAAGATCAGACCAACACTGTCATGGCTAAAGTGAGGAGGCCTCATCCCCAACCTCGGTACAACCACCCTACTATTGCTGCCATTACTCTTATTGTTGTTGCTCTACGACCAACATAAGTTCCTCAACGTCCAGCTGTTGGACAGAACCATTATTGAAATAGGAATCAATTTGATCATATTCCCATGACGTACACAGAACTTTATCCTGACCTGGTTTAACAAGGGTTGATCACTACAAGGTCTCTGTAACCTCCTCCTAATCCTCTTCCAGTTGGATTTAGAGCTGATCTCCATTGTGCATTTCATGAGGGCTCCCCAGGCCACGACTTGGAAAATTGTTATGCACTGAAAGCCAGTGTGTGAGTAGGTTAGAACCGGAATCCTTGATTTTAATGGTAGTCATCTGAATGTCCAGAACAATTCCTTTCCAGCACATCAAATGTGAAGCTTCAGTCGACTTCAGCAAACCGTCTTCCTAAAATCCAGTGTTTCAGACATGACAGCTCATCCTTGTTACTGATTAGTACTAGGCCTTTTGTTTCTTGTTATTTGTACTCTCTTTCATTTTGTATAAGTTGTTTGCTTTTAATTAGTGTTTGTACTTTCATATTAATGAAATGAGCGTTGCAACTTTTGATTTTAATTCATTTTGTTTATTATTTGCACCTTTATTTTTTATCTTTCAAATATTTACTTCTTGTCCAATTTTTGATTATGTAAATATTTAAGGGAGGATGATGAAAATGTATTACCCATAATTGTTGTTGGTATGCTTTCAATTAAGCTTTGCTGACGATGTAAGACATTGTTTCAATCCCTAAACACTAGAGAAATAAGGAAGTTATTTCCTTGTCAACCCCTTTGAGCCTAGAAGTTTGAGTTTCTTTCTTTACAAAAAACCTGCAATCTAACCCTAGGGCAGGGTAGTTCTCAGTTAACTTGGTTGTGTGTTAATACAATACACCTTTCATATAAAGGTTGCACTCACAATTTTCCTTCTCACACAGCAAGTAAGTGTCGAAGATGTTTTCCAAGTCAAAAATCCGTTGATGGTTCACCGTTATCATTAAGCCAATCAGTCACTGTCCGTTAAGTCAAAACCTATGAAGGAGACTTAGGAAAAACTGGGGCATCCCGCTGACTATAAGCTTCGCAAGAAACAGTTCAGAAAAAAGTAAGGGATAATAAAAAGAAGAGATCTTTAAACCCTTCACCTTGAAAATCCTTAATGTTAAAACAACCAAATGTTATAGGGAAATAGTGACTTCCTTTTCAAAGGAACCTCGACTTCTGAACCATCATCATGGCTATCATCAGTGCAGTTTCCAACCTATGGGAACCTGAGCGATAGTATGAGTTAACTGAGCGTAGGGCTGAAGATCATCACGTACGTTGGGTAGGCATAAATAAACTTTGAGCATTTATCCTTTGTTTCTTAAACCGTGAACCATGTCACATTACAATCCTCAGAAGACCTAACTAAAGCAAGGTTATTTTGAAAGCATACTACAACAAGGTTGCGTAAGCTGACTCCAAAAAAATTTTGCCAAATCAATTATTTTGGAATTACGCCTTTACTTTACACTTTGAGTATTTTGAACCGCCGCGTTCTGATACGAAAATTTTATACTTTGCATATTTCAAAAGTGATTTTGATTTCAAAAGTTCATGAACTTTGCATTACCATGTTTGTATCAACACTTTTGTTTGCGAACTGGCTTTCCTCTCAAGGAATTTTCAATCAGTTAAGGAACTTGGTCGGTGATCCTGTCAGGGGCAAGTCCTTCTTAGAATTGGTTTATCCAAAAGATCTTTCAAGACTCATATTGGGGCAAGCTTTCTCAGCATACAGTAAAACAATTATCTTTAGAACTAGATCAAGTTGAAGCATTGACAGTTCATCTACAACAGACAGCTAATCTGGGGAAATTTACTTGAAGAATCTCCAAGCAACTCTTCATCCTTCCTACAAGGATCATCAACTTCATACAATTTACCATTGTGACAGAGATGTGCTTAGCAGTAGCATCTTTAGTCCTCAAACAGAATGGCAATGATCTCCGTGTTAAGGAATCAGTCTTCTAACCTTGTCATCTCACCAAAAGAGTCGAGTCTTGTCGTCGACATCTGCATTTGCATTTGATCATTATCATCTGCATAATTCATATATCATACACATATCATGAGTGTTTCATCCTCATTTTCATTTCTCTCGAGGTCGTGTTGCTATCAACGTCTTACCTTGTGGACAAAGTTCAACTCATTTGGCACCTACCAAACATATTTTTATGTCGTATCTGTCTAACGTTCTTTCATATATGACCTTTCTTATCTGATTTTTTTTCTGGATATGTCTATTCCTCTTATATCCAATACCATTCACAGATATTATGATTATACCTTTCATTCAAAGCATTATTGGATGCCTATTACCTTTTTATCCAATTCTATTCTTGGATGTCACCCTCGTTTCTCTCTGATGTTTTTCCAGATTGAGTCTTTGTTCTGATGTTCTTCCAGAACTTATCTGATATTTTATAAATATTCCCTTTGATTTTGTTGTTCTTCCAGAATCTATCCTAGGTTTTTCCAGATTTGCTTCTCTCTCTGATGTTTTTCCATATTGAGTCTTTATTCTGATGTTCTTCCAGAACTTATCTGATGTTCTTCCAGATATTCCCCTAGATTCTGATGCTTTTCCAGAATATTCCGAGGTTTTTTTTGGATATGTTTCTCTCTCTGATATTTTTTCCAAATTGAGTCTTTGTTCTGATGTTATTCCAGAACTTATCTGATGTTTTTCCAGATATTTCCCTTGATTCTAATGTTTTTTCCAAAATCTATCCAATGTTTTTCCGGATTTGTTTCTCTCTCTGATGTTTTTCCATAAACTTCTTTGTACTTATCTGATGCTTTTCCGAATATGTATTTTATTCTAATATTTTCCAGAACTCCTTTTTGTCTATCTGATGCTTTTCCGGATATGACTTTTGTTTTTGATGTATTTCCAGAAACTCCTTAGTACTTATATGATGCTTTTCGGGATATGTATTTTGTTCTAATGTTTTTCCAAACCCCCTTTGCGTCTATCTGATTCTTTTCTAGATATGACTTTTGCTTCTGATGTTTTTCCAGAGCCTATTTGGTCTATCTGATGCTTTTCCGGATATGTATTTATATTCTGATGTTCTTCCAGAACTCCTTTGTTGCTTATCTGATGTTCTTCCGTATATGTCTTCAAATCTTTTCCCGTATATTTAATGCTCTTCTAAATGTTTTGGATGTACCTTCAGAATCTTTGCCTCCATCTAATATTCTTCTAGATGTCTTTAATTTTTTCTGACTTTGGTTGATAGCTTTTTATTGTTCAGGTTGTTTCCGTTATCCATCCAATGTTTTTCTATATGTATCCCGGAGTTTATTCGATGTTTTCCCGAATATCTCTGATGATTTCCAGAGTCCATTCAACGCTTTTCTGAATACCTCTGATGTTCGTTTCAATGTTCCTAATATATTTCCCAGACTTCTCCTCACCTCATTCAATGATCTTCTGAATGTTGTGACTCTTTTCATTCAGTTCCATTCATGATGATGACTGCTGTTGCCTTTGTTTTTTGTTTGCATTTTGCATTTATCATCTAATCATATTAGAGTTCATGGCATGTCAGTATTGCATAGTCTCTTTTGTCCATAACATAACATGTCATTGCATCTAAGAGCAAATTTTTTGGGTTATCTGTATTTAAATACTTTTCACCATAATTTCATGAGGATTTTCATCACTCTTGTCATCCGGTGAAGATATTTAAATAGGGGCAACTATCATATCCCAAATTTTACCCTCAAATTCTCTAGTCATTTTCATATCATTTTAAGTCAGCCATTTTTTTGCATTTACTTAGTTAAACATTTCATTGATCACTAATCGTGTTTTTTTAGTCAATTTTATCATTCCATTTTAGAATATGTGTTTTTTTATAATTATCTTAAGCATTCTTTATATTTGATTTAGTTTTTAACTTTAGTTTATATTTCAATATAGCTTCTTTTTGGTTATTTTCTATTTTTATTTATAGTTTTAGTTAATTTTTCAATCTAGTTTAATTTTAATGAAGTTTTTTTAGTTATTTTTATTTTAGAATCATTTCATTATTTTTAGATCACTAATTTAATTTAAATTCATTTCTTAATTATTTTTATTTATTATTTATTATATTATTAGTTATTTATTTTGTTATTGTCTATTCATTTTTATTTGTTATTAGTTATTTTATATTATTTTTTATTTTTATTATTTCATTACTATTTTTATTATTATTATTTTTATTACTATTATTACAAAATCCAAAATAGAAAAAAAAATTATCAAAAATCACAAATTTACGAGTCCAGTTTCTAAAGGTCCATTCAAATCATCCAAAATGCCCATTGTGCTTCTTTTTGTTCTATTTTACAAATTTATAAAAAAATCAAAAATAATAATACAATATCAACACGACATCCTGCTTTATGCTACCATCTGCCACTTCGCCAATACCATGAAATAGCCAAAATCTGGCCTCAACGCGTACTACAAACTTGACCAAAATGCACTACAAGCCATGTTATGAACTCTGCTATTTGACAACAGCAACACGTCAAGTGCAACACTCCAAACTCGACGTACATCATCCTGTATTCCACACTGCTGCAAAACTCCAAAAGCTTCAGCAACATACAAACATATACAGCCACAATACTTCAAAAGCCCTACGCACCCTAAAAGGAACTTCTCCAAAATTTTCACCAAATCATGCTCTACAAGCTTAGACCTGCAAAGGAAAGAGACAAATCAACATGGTTTTGTTTGAAACTGTTTTAAAAAGAATAGGGAGAAGTATTCAAAGAATAGGGTAAAATAATTAAAAAGCAGTAGGAAGAACAATTAAGAAAACAGAGAAAATTTCTATAAAAAAACATATTACCACACACACCATTT
>CAWUDS030007000.1:0-28715 GCA_963859935.3 Lathyrus sativus
CTTCGAGCCAGGAAGTAGAAGTTTTTTCGGACTTTTAAACCTTCACATCTTAACCCGGGGCAGGGTAGTTGTCAGTTAGCTTGACCAAGCATTCAAGTCTTGCAGAGGAGTGTTGTCTTTCAAGGACCAATCAGTTTATACCTTTCAAGAGGTCAAACCTCACCAATCAGGAGTGAGACAGTTACAATCCTTTCGGAGCAATCAAGACAATCAGTGTCGCACGACTTTGTTCCAAAAGAAAGAACAATCAGTGTCGCACGACTTTGTTCCAAAAGAAAGAAAGAAAGAAAGCCCGCTAAGTAAGAAGAAAGAGAAAGCTGGAAAGCTAATACTTAGGCAAAAATTAGGGCATCCCGCTGGACTTCAAAAGAAATCGAAAAAATCGAAAAGAACTCAAAATGAGTCATTCCAGGCAAAAGTTAGGAACCAAAAGAATGAAAAAAAAGGGGATTAAAAAGAAATTTTTCCCAGCAAATCACAAAGTCGTGTACACAGACACCAAAGCGAAGAAGGAGTAGCTATCACTCTGGAAGAAAAGCATTGTGAATTCCTTAACTGTAGGTTCTTACCATTCAACATACTTCTCGAAGAGGCGAGTGCTTGTGCCAGGTTAACTGAACCTTAGGATCGGAGATCATCACGAAGAAGGGGTGGGTACAAATCAAAATTTGAGCCAAATATCCTTTGTTTCACGAACCGTGAACCCGACCACGATACAACCCTTAAAAGACCTAATTGAGGTAGGGTTATTCTGAAGCGCATTACGATAAGGTTGAGTAACCTGACTCCTTCTTGACTTGCTAGTCACATCTTGTTGTATTTTTCACTGACCATGTAAGCACTGCGTTTGAACTTTGGTTCATTCGTCACTCTCAATCATATGCATGTAAATGAGTGACAGCTCAAACTTTTTTTCAAAATCTGCATAACCACTGCATTAAGATTACCATTCGTAGACAGACAATTCTAATTGCAGGTTAGTAGTTGGCATGAAAGAAATTCCACCAGGGAGTAATCAAATAGGACTGAGTAATTCAGCAGTCTGAACCAGAATGGTGCGTGTTGTGAAGCCCAATGAATCAGGGGCATTATCTTCCAGTAAGTTCAGTATCAGTCAGTATGAGGACAAGTCTGAAGTTCCAGTTGAGCAGGGCAGTTTGTTTGAGAAGCAGTTGATCAGAAGTGAGTCTTCTCAAGACCTAATCAGGGGCAATTATGCAGAGCGCTGAGATTTGAAAGCAGATGTTTCCAATGGATAATCAGATCGGGTTGAGTCGCTAGAACGCTCATTCAGGGGCAAGTCGTCACAGAGAATGTTGAAATCAACTGGGTTGTTAGGTGTTTAATTGGAGATTGAGTTCTTTTGTTATGCAGATGCCGGGGCAAGTATTCTCGAGGCCTTCTCGTAGCAAGCTGTTCAGAGCAGGTATTCCCACAGAATTAGATTGGGGCAAGGTGCATTGTAATGGGGCCAGTTGTGCAAGCCAGTCTTTTATCCCCCAGCTGAGTGTACCAGGGGCAAGTCATTCAAACCAGCCTGTTTATCCCCAGCCAGAGTTGAGTATCGGGGAATTATGTCAATACCCTTATCGAAAACCTTTCAAATAAGAAGGTCTTGGTGTCGTTGGATCATTATCCTGCAGTTTAAACCTGTTGCGTGTCAGTAACCAGTCATTTCCAAAGTCCAGTTCTCGCCTGGCAAACCGGTAACCAGTTCTCGTCTGGCCCACCTTCTGTAAGCATCAGTTCCCGTCCTGGTGCAGTTTATTGTAAGCAGCAGTTCCCGTCCTGGTGCAGTTTATTGGTAACCAGTTCTCGCTTGGTTACCGTTTCTTCAAGAGTTGTATCAGTTCTCGCCTGGTACATGTCATCGCATAATTAGTTCTCAGTGTTATACCAGTTCTCGCCTGGTGTACGTTAGCTTTCAACCAGTTCTCGCCTGGTTGTCTATACCTTAGTCTGTTATCCAGTCAGCCTGTCTGATGTTCAAAAAACACAAAAATCAATTTTTCCTAACCTATTTCCCTATCAGTTCTCGCCTGGTAGTCTACCTTTGATGCTAGTTCTCGTCTAGTATTTTCTCTTCCACTGTGTACATAGTCCATGTTTATTCTAAACCAGAGAAAAGCAAAACAAAAAACCTAAAGGTATCTGACACAATATTTCCCAATGACTCGCATGTCGTCATGTTCCCCGATACGAAGCTCGACAGGTGCCAGCGCTCCGAGTAATGTTTGAATCCCTTGTGGATGTTGTGCCACTCTTCAGCAGATGAAAGTTGCTTATTATCCCCGGAAGAGTCGAGATTGTCTTTTACCCCGTATCAGAGTAGGATCAGGAGTATCTTCAGCAGATTAAGACTAATATCCTTGATAGTAGGAGCGTTTCCAGCAGTGTGTTGCGCGTAATCAACCTCAGTTTGGGTCAATCCCCGCAGAGCGCAATCAGTTGCCAATGGTTTGAAGAAAGCATCCCCGAGCAGAGTTGTCTTTCCTTCCCAGTGAAGTCGTCAAACAGGGTTGCCTTTTCATTTCTCCAGCAGGGCAGTTATCCCCAGCGGATTTGATTTCTCGTCTCCAGCATTTATTTTGCTGAGATGGTTCCGTGACTTCAGGTCATCCCCAGTAGAGTTGACATTATCTTCGGCATTTATTTTGCCGAGTGGTTTTCAGACCTGGTGTTCTCTGGCAGCTCGAGCATGCATTAGCATTCGCATATATAGTCATTGCATTTATACAAGCATATAGCATATCCATGCCATCAGGGCCTCGCATTTTCAAACAAAACGCACAGCATATTCATGTCGTATAGGACATTGCATCATTTCAAGCATACGCATGTCGAAACATAGACACCAAAATGGTTGCCTATTGGATTTCGAATTTGTTCACCTGCAGAGTTGTTTGGTTCAGCTTCTCGTCTTCCCCCAGCGGAGAGATTCTTCATATTTGGTGTTACATCAGCATCGGGAAAAAAAAAAAAAACACAACAACAACAACAACAAAGATTGACATATATCAGACTTCTGAAGCTGCCCCCTTTGTCAAAACAGGTGCCAGGCAGTTCCATTCAGAATTCCCCAGGAGAATTGTCCTCAAGTTCGCAATGAACTGTGAGTTGACCAGATTTGATCCCACAAGAGAGATGGGAATCAAAGTGTTTGCTTTATGAGCATTATTTCAATATTTGTGGCGTCACACAGGTGTTGAAGAGAAGAAGAAAATTTTATCAGAAAATTGACCAGATGTTGCCGTTACAACCAAACTTCAGTTTATTAGAAGCTATTCCTCTAAGCAGCTTTGCAGTATATTCTTGCGGTTGGCAAATTCAGGGTTCCATTTGTATTCAACCGTCATCTACCTTGAATGTCTGAAGCTGAAGCGCTCTTCACCCATTCAGGTCGAAGTCGCTTGAATAGGGGCAGCTGTTGCACCCCCAAAATTTGACCAACCGGGTCTCGCATTTGGCTCGATGTTTCGACGCATAACCGCATTCGCATCTGCATATCGCATACATTGCATTTTGCATTGATATTGATTTTATCAGGGGATCACAGCTCCCGTCTCGTGTTTCAGGTGTTTTTGATATGTAGAATCGATTTTTGGGATGTTTCGGTGCCCGTTTATTTTACCGATTTTTTTGTGTCGTTTGGTGATATTTTGTCCCTCTGGGAATTGTGATGATTTTTCTGGATTTTATAGGATTTTTTAGGGTTTAAATAGCTTTTTAAATCAATTTTTAGGATTTAATAGAATTTTTTAATAGATTTTAATATTTTTAAATCAATTTTTAGCATTTTATAGATTAAATAGATTTTTAATTTCATTTTAGAATTTAATAGGTTTTTAATTCCTTTAAGTAGATTTTAAATCATTTGTAGAAATCTTTTATAGATTTTAATATTTTTAGGATGATATAGGATTTTCTAGAATAATAGTAATTTTTAATAGTTTTAAATAGCTTTAATAGTTTTGTAGAATTTAATTGTTTTTTCTAGAATTCTTTTATAAAAAATAATAATAATGTTTAGAATTTCTTTATAAAAATAAATAGGTTTTTATTTTTCTATTAGGGATTTAATAGAAATTTAACCAAGTTTAGATTTAATAGAAATTTAGATTTAATTTTCTGATTAGTATGTTTGTTAGGGGTATTATTAGTTTAGTGGGATTAAGTGTTGATTAGTTGTTTTAAATCATAATCCAGTTTTTGTGCAGATTTTTAAGTCATTATTCGTTGGGCTTAGTCCATTTTTCGAGGGCCCAATCAGTGAAAAAGTCCAAGAGTGATCCAGGTTTTTCCAGCGCCATCTAGATCTTTCCAGAGCAATCCAGAAATGAATCAGTATAAAGACCCAGAGCTCACACGTGTCCCCAGAAGAGAGGCCCCACTTTTCACTTCCAAAGCACGCCACGCGTACCCAAGCCTCTCTCTCTCTCAGCCACGCTAGCCCGTACGTGGCAGGCATGCAGAGCCACTCCCTTCACCGTGCAACCACGTGTCCACCCCAGAATCTTCGCCTGAGAGCCACCGCCGGCCGGCCTGCATGGCCGAGCGGCCACCCCCAAACCCTCACCGGCGATCAGAATCCCCAGAAACCTCCCTTCATCTCCTTGATCTTCATCCCTTTCTTCAACCGATCCACCACCTCCCTGTCACCGGAAATTTCACAACTCCAGAATCCGGCCATTCACCACCGATTCTCCAGAAAATCATCAAGAGACGATGAACATTCATCGTCAACCTCCCTCACCACCTTCATTCAACCATCAAACCACCATGAACCTCAAACCTCCATCGTTTCCAGATTTCAGCTGCCTTCAACACAAATTCTCCTAATCCACAAAAGCCTCCATCAGAGCACTCATCACCAGATCTCAGCGCAAGAACGCCTTAACATTCGTCATCACTTTTTTTTCCAGAAGATCTTCGTCACTTCAGGACGCGTCTCCAGAAGAATTTCTTCGAGCATCATCATGTGTTCAACCAGTTCTTCATGGAGCTTCATCAAGAATCCCAGGAATTCAACCTTCCAGAAGAACATCTTCAAGATCTTCAACCGCAACAACTTCAAGCATCAGTTCCAGAAACGTCTTCATCATCATCATCAACGGTTGAATTCATATTCACGCATTCGCCAGAAACTCCTTCAAGGTGTTCATAATGCTCCAGAGTCCGTTTTCCCCAAAGATCTTCGAGAGCCTCATCATCAAATCTTAAGAACCTTCAACTAGTGCCTTCATCCATGAACGTAGATCCATACGGATTTTCAACAAGCTTCATAGGTTCAGTAAACATCAAGCCTAGAGGTGAGTTTGAGAAGACAATTGAAAGCTTGTTGGGGGGAGACAAGAAGGAAACAGAGGGGACGGAGACGAAGGTTTGAGGAGGAGGGAGTATGAGAGAAAGGAGCGGCGGCGGCGGCGCCGAAGATAGTTTAGGGTTTTTCTCTGAACCTGAGAATGGAGAGGAAGGAGAAGGCTGGTTCGTTGGGCCTCAGGCCCAACCAATTTTTGTGACACCTCACCCTCCGTTTTTGGACCAGGTCTGGGCTCTGGGCCCCAATTTTTGCCAGTAACACCCAGAATCACAACACACACCCCCCTGCTGCGTTTTTTGAAGTGATTGGGCTGGGCCCTTCAATTTTTTTGTTTTTATTTTTTGTAATCCCCTGTATAACCATATACACCCCCAGCCCCATTTTTTGTATTTTTTTATTCTCTTTTAAAGATTTGAAAAACATGTTAAAAAAAAAAGAGAAAGAAGAAAAAAAGAAAAGAAGAAATATGTTTGAGAAAGGAGAAATAAGAAAAAAAGAATATTGTGAAAAAAGAAAATATTAAAAGGAAAATAGAAAAAGAATTGATTTGAAAAAAAAGAAAAGAAAATATTCAATAAGAAAAATGGAGAAAAATATTTTTTGAGAAAAGAAAAAATAGGAAAAAATAGGAGAAAAGAAAAGGAGAAAAAAAGGAAAAAATATTAAAGTTTCGATTTAATATTTTTCAAGCATTTCTTTTAGGGGATACTTTCATAGATTTTATTTTCATTCGACTTTTCAGGATAGAATAGGATAGCGTTTCCTAGGAGGTTTATTTCAATATTCAACCCATTGTAATCATTTTTCAGAGATGAATAAAACGAGATTTGAGCTGTGGTCCGATAGTAGCTGAACTACAGCTGCTCTGATTCTTCGTTCCAGACGAAGATATGTAGGCATAGGATGCGATATCCTAGCGAGCACACTAACGACTAACCTTTGTTCTCTCGCGGCTGTGCGATCGAGACTTTCCCGCTAACGACTAATTGTTATCCCTTTCTCTCGCCACGAGTGCATTTGAGACCAGATCGTATTTGTAGGTTCCCGAGCCTTTAGGACCAGTTTTTTCTCACTGCTGTGTGAGAGCCCCTGTTTACCCGTAGTTAGCCGAACTACGTTTGCTCTGATCTTTCATTCCCGATGAAAGTACGTAGGCACAGGACGCGATGTCCTGGCGAGCAACCTTTCCCCCGTTTAGACGTAGGAAGTCGAACTACGTTGACTCTGACTTTCCCATTGCACGAGGGAATACGTAGGCCCAGAACACCGTATGTTCTGTCGAGTCCTGTCCTTTTATTTTCTTTTCAGACCAGCCATTAGCGTAGATAGATAATACACCCTTTTACCTATAAACACCAAGCGTGGATCCCATCGAGTACGATGGACGTGAGGGGTGCTAATACCTTCCCCTTGCGTAACCGACTCCCGAATCCAGGTTTTGGTTGCGATGACCATACCTTTTCCCGTCTTTGCGAGGTTTACTTCGAGCGTTTCCTTTCCCGCTCTGAGGGATAAATAACGCACGGTGGCGACTCTCCTGTCAAGCCGGCGCCGATTTTCGCAGTAGCGACAGTGAGCTGAGAAATAAACCTTGCAATGTAGTTTATTCTGCCCAGGAAACCACGAACTTCTTTTTCTGTTCTTGGCACTGGCATTTCTTGTATCGCTTTAATCTTCGCAGGATCAACTTCGATGCCTCTTTTGCTCACGATAAACCCCAGTAACTTTCCGGACCGTACTCCGAAAGTACATTTGTTAGGATTCAGCCTCAACCTGAATTTCCTAAGCCTCTCAAAAAGCTTCAGCAAATTGACCAGATGCCCCTCCTCCGTTTGGGACTTCGCAATCATGTCATCAACATAGACTTCAATCTCATGATGAATCATATCATGAAACAAAGTGACCATTGCTCGTTGGTAAGTGTCCCCTGCGTTCTTCAGGCCGAAAGGCATTACCTTATAGCAAAACGTTCCCCAGGGAGTAATAAACGTCATTTTCTCCATGTCCTCCGGCGCCATCTTGATCTGATTGTAACCGGAGAAGCCATCCATGAACGAGAATACGGAGAACTGCGTTGTATTGTCAACCAACACATCAATATGAGGCAGCGGGAAATCATCTTTAGGGCTCGCCCTATTCAAATCCCGATAATCGACGCACATTCGTACCCTACCGTCCTTCTTCGGTACAGGTACTATGTTGGCGACCCACGGAGGGTAAGTAGTGACCGCTAAGAAGCCAGCATCAAGCTACTTTTGCACTTCTTCTTTGATCTTAACGGCCATATCTAGTCTCGTCCTCCTAAGCTTCTGCTTAACAGGAGGACAATCTTCTCGCAGCGGCAAGTGGTGGACCACGATGTCAGTGTCGAGTCCGGGCATATCCTCGTATGACCAAGCAAAGACGTCACTATACTCTCTTAGCATCTCGACCAATCTCTGCTTGACATCACTCTGCAATGCAGCCCCTATCCTGACGCTTCTGACGAGTTCTTCAGAACCCAGATTCACAATCTCGATCTTCTCTTCATGAGGCAGAATAACTTTCTCCTCTTGTTTGAACAAGCGGGCCAACTATTCAGGAAGGTCTTCGTCTTCATCAATCTCTTCTTCGGCTTGATAGATCAGGCAATCGAAGTCGAAGTGAGTCGTAGAAGGTCCAGAGTCGATGTCATATGTTATGTGGATCCTGCAATAACAAGGGTTAAGCTTAAAACAAGGATATGCAGGTTAGCACAAACCCCATTTCCATTTTGTTGTTTTTCAAAACAAATATAAAACAGGAATAACAGAGATCACAATATTTGAATACGAAAAAAAAAAACGCCTTTTGATTTATTGATAAAATGCATGTACATAATCAAACGAGGCCCTGACAATAAAACCACTATGCCCCGGGTAGGACATAGGGTTGTACAATGATTGGAAAAAGTAAATCATTACTCTTCGCTTGTCATCTGGATGATATCCTTGACGGACCAGTTGGTAAGGCCCTCGCCTGGCTTGCTTGGCTGGATCCAAGAGTAGAGGTCACAGTCGCTATCTCCGCTGTCTTCAAACACCGCACTGACGCTTTCAAATATCACCCCCCCCACTGGTAAACTGGATCGGCCCTTTACCTCGCGACATACTGCTAGAAGAGGAGGCTTCAGCTCCAGGAGAATATCCCAACCCAAACTTGTCTTGCTTGTTAGGTATCTCCAAAATTCGCCCCCAGCCTGGGGCAGATCCGGCTTGAACAACGGCCCGGGCTTCCTTGAAGGAAGAGAGAGTCATATCTGGCTTTTCGGTGATTACAGGAGCTATGTCCTTGACTTTAACAGCTTCGAACGCTTGGCATAGAGTTTCGTGGATTTCCCCATCCATCTCAACATACTTAAAGGACGACAAATGG
The DNA here is from genome assembly GCA_963859935.3 of Lathyrus sativus. NCBI lineage: Eukaryota > Viridiplantae > Streptophyta > Magnoliopsida > Fabales > Fabaceae > Lathyrus > Lathyrus sativus. The sequence continues at coordinate 8,714 of CAWUDS030007000.1, forward strand.
CTCACCATTATGTCTTCCTCGCCACAAACAGTCACGATGCTACCTCCGACAACATACTTGAGTTTCTAGTGCAACGTGGAGGTCACGGCACCTGCGGAATGGATCCATGGCCGGCCTAAGAGACAGCTGTAGGCAGGCATGATGTCCATAATGTAAAAAACCGCGTCAAATGTTTCCGGCCCGACTTGGATTGGCAACGTCACCTCCCCGAAAACATGGCGTTTGGTTCCATCGAACGCTTTCACAACCAGATCACTGGGTGTGCAAATCACTCCACGAGTATCCAACTTCATCAATGCCTTCTTCAGAAGAACATTAAGCGACGACCCCGTGTCTACCAGCACGTGCGACATAATTGTTCCCCTACACTCTATCGAGATGTGCAGGGTGCTATTGTGGTTCCTCCCCTTCGGCGTCAGCTCTAGGTCGGTGAACCCTAACCCATTTCCAGCATTCACGTGGGCTACGACCTCCTCCAGCTGGTTTACCGATATTTCCTGCGGTACATATGCAGCGTTCAACACCTTCAGCAGCGCGTTGCGGTGTGCTTCAGAACACAGCAACAAATTCAGGATGGAAATCTTCGAGGGTGTCTGATGGAGGTGATCCACAATCTTGTAGTCACTCTTTTTAATCAACCTCATAAATTCTTCGGCGTCTTTAACAAGTATGTCTTTTTCTGCCCCACGCGGGATCTCTTCAACGACTTTACTTTTACCTTTATCAATTGCATCAGCTATGTCTGCTTTGTCCACCACGACCTCTGGTGGTGCAAACACTCTCCCGCTACAAGTAATTCCGCTAACGCCCGCTAGGTTCTCCACAGACGACCCGAACGGTTCTAGCTCCAACTTCTGGCCATTGCAGTAGACTTCAGCCCCATAATGCCATGGGACAACATTAGTGCTTTCGACCGGTATCGGCCCAGCTTTGGTGATGGTAATCGTGGGCGGTCTGGGCGCAGAAATAGTTATCGTCTGGCGAGGGATGGTGATGGTGGCAACCTCATCATCTTGCTTCAGCACTACCTCTCCCGATCCGCTTTCGGCCCTCCGGCTAAACTGTAAAATCCCTTCAGTCATCAGACTTTGAATTCCTTCTATCAGCTGTTCACATCCCTCAGGACTAGTGTTGCACCCCAAAATTTGACCAACAATTATTTATTCATTGAGTGTTTGAAAGTTGATACCTTCATCAGTCAGTTCAAGAGATCTTCAGAGGAATTGGTTGAAACCAGGGTTGTGTGCTTCATAGCTTGAGAGTTGTGGGTGCTCCTCAGATGATTCTGAGACTTTGAGAATGAACTAGATGTTTTGAGGAAGCCTGTGAGATGTCTTGATAGCCATCATGAAGCCTAGAGAGGTCATTATGCAAGAATTCAGGAGATTCAACCATGAATGGTAGAATTAGGGTTTTGACTGGGTCAACCCTAGGATAACTGATGATTTGGAGAAGGTTGAGACCTAATCCAAGGGCCATAAGATCATGGAATGATGTATGGAGATGTTATAAGGATGATTCCTAGACCAACTCATCATGATTGAAGAGTTTGGGAAGTTTCAAGTCAGGGTTTCCAAGGATTGTCAGTGAAAAAACCCTAGTTTGATCCCTATTTTCCAGGCAGTTTTAGCTCAAGATGTGATTGATATCTCATCTTCCCCACAACATGAATGTTGTAGAGCTTGTTCTTAGCTTTAATTTGAGTGGTAGAAGTCCTTGATAGGAGTTGCAGAGCTCAAGCTATGGTTTTGACAAATTACAGGTCAGCTGAGGTGTGTGAATCTGGGTCCTTGAAAGTCACCCAACTTGCAGACAACTTTTGCCCTAGTAGGATGGTTCCTATGATTTCTTGGTCAACATGAATGTTGAAGGGCATCTTCTTATATTTAATTTGAGTGGTAGAAGTCCTTGATAGGATTTGTGGAACTCAACTTATGGTTTGAACAAGACAGGGGTATTTTGGTCATTTGTCAGTTATAGGTCATTTTTAAGCAAAGGCCATATCTCCTATTTCCAAGCCTCAAATGGAAAAACTCAAAACATGAAAGTTGTCCAAAATGTGATTTTAAGTCTAGAAAGAAGGTCATGAATTGTTGGAAAGGCTCATAGCATGGATTTGCATGATTGGTCAAAAATGAACTAAAAATGGCTTATAAGTTTAAAAAGTTGAAATTGGAAATTGGTTTGGAGGATCTAGAAATCCAAAATGGGTCATCCAATATATCATTTTGATTGGAAACATCATTTTGAGAACATTGGTTTAGATAGAATTTTGATTTGAATCTTTAAAATGGGTGATGCTTTGTTATTTTGTTACTTGCATTTGAAGTCACCTTTGGAAATCCTAACACAAGGCAAGGAAAAAGCTTGTAATGGTTCATAACACTTCAATATGTCATGTGAGGAGATTTTAAGGCCAATTTGCAATGGATAATGCATGATGCATGAGATTTTCAACTTACCATCATATGAGATTCTAGCACTTTCTAGATCTTTCTAGATGAATCCAAGAGCTTCCATTAATCATTATTTAAAGAGTGAATCAGGGAGGGTAAATGGTTGGTGATCATTGTTGGTGAGAGGTGAGATTAGAGTGTGAGAAGCAAGATTCTTCCATTGGCAATTTGATCTCAAACCTTCATTCTCTTCAATCTCCATTCATTTTCTCCACCATAAACCTATTATTCTGATCATTGTGAGTGAGTACATGCTGAGGTAGAAGAGGATCCATGGCAGTTTGAAGATATCTTGAGGAAATTGCAAGAATTGCATTTTGCTGTCCAACTCGAGTTTCAAGCCTTGTTCACCATTTTTGCTGCATACAGAATCCACATTGGCCTCTAAGGATCAAACAAGGAAGGTTTGAAGCACTGAATTGCAAGGAAACCCTAGCTTCCATTAAAGTGTAACAGGTTGGTGATCTTGCTCAAATCTCATAGTTTATGTACTTTCTGCCATAGTTATAGGTGTAGAACTGTTAAGTTAGGGTAGAAGACCATTTTCTGAGAAATAGAGAGCAATTCGAGGAGTTACATAGCAGGGCATTGAATCTTTAATTAGCAAGAATAAGCTGGATCAAGAGCTTTAGCTAGCATGTTATAGTTCATTGTGATGAGAGTAACATAAAGAGTATAATCAGGACATTAGATTTGAGTTTTACCAATGTTGATACCAGAGGAAAATGGTGGAACCCTAGTTTTCTCGCATGCTGTTTGGATGATATAAGATGATTCAAAAGAAACTATGAACATGGTTAGATTCCTGGTGTTAAGTAGGATAATTTCAGTCTTTGGATCGTGGCAAACCATGGAGAATTGAGAGAGAAAGGTGGACTGGAAGTTTCCTGCATGAGGACTCGCGTGGCTGCAAAACCCTAATCTGTTTGGGACGATGAACCAGGGCCATTGGATGAGGGTCAAACGCTTGACTGGGGACTCCATCGTGTGGTCACGATTAAAAGAAGAAAACGGAGGGAAAATTTAAAAAGGCTGAGACGCCGTCGTTTTGTTAAATGAGGAAGACTGGGCTCAGCATACTTTCACTATCCACACCCCCCCGTATCCAGGCCCATTGAATTCCCAACTACGCGCATGTGCTATTTTCACCCCCTCCCTCATTTTTCTCATTTTATATTTTGTTTTGTTTTATATTTTTAGTGAACTTTGATAATTCATAAAAAATTGATAAATAATGTTTTTTTGTTCACTCTTTTTGCCATGTTTAGATAATAATGTGTAGAAAATTATAAAAATAAAAATAGGATTTTATTTTTAATGTAGAATTTTTGGTGATATTTTCTTTTAAATAGGGCATTTATTTTCTTTTAGTTGATATCTCATTTTCTATGAATTGTTCTAGGACTTTCCCTTAGGGTTTTTGAGCCATTCTTTTTGGCATAGTTAGGTATTGACCCCTAGTTTCATGTAGGATTTATCTCTTGATTTGTAGAATAAATTTGATGTAGTTTGATTGTTAGACATTTAGGTGCTCTAATTAGGGTTTTAGGTTGTGTATATGAGCTTGAACAAATTTTTTTTGGGGTTTATAGTCCAAGTTAGTGCATGGGGAATATATGGGTTAAGGGTAAGTATGTATAGAATCCCCTAGAATTTTACTAGAATATTGCATGGTGTTTTAGTATTTTTCATTGATTTTTGAATGTATGGATAGTATGTGTGTTGCTTAAAGGCATAAGTTGTATTGTTGTGTTTTCTTTCCTTCTCTTTTGAGTGTGTGAGCTTTGAAGATTGAGTTGAAGACCTTGTGGATCATCATGGAAGCTTTGAAGACCTTGCAGAGGAGTTTAGCATAGTTTTTGTTTGTTTTGTTTATAGGTTGATAGGTGCATAGGCAGAGCCCTAGATAGAATACTTTGTTCAATAAACAAGGAGTGTCTTGTTCACCTCCTTTCTTCTCTATGACACAGAGTCCCTTAAGGGTATTCACCTCTCTCCTTTGGAGGGATTAGTGACCTTGCCCTATAAGGTAGAACTTTGAGAGAGCCTTTCCTTTGATGTTAAGTCCTCAATGGCATCCTTTGGAAGTCAGTGAGTACTGTAACATCTCCCACTCATCTTGTTGACTGAATCTTGTTTGCTGGAGCATTGGAGCCATTGAAGATAGAAGCTAAGGCCTTGAAGAGGATGATTCCTTGAAGATTATTGAAGTCTGAAGACTTTGTGAAGATCAAGTTGATGCCTGAAGATCCCTGAAGATAGTGAAGCCTGAAGGTAGAGCTGATCAAAGGAGCTGAAGCTCAAGGGAGAAAATGAGTTGATACTCATGTTGTAGGGTTGATACCTGGAAAGCAAGTGATCTCTGAAGTCTGAAGACTGGGTTGTTGCTGGAGGAGCTGAGGCTTTCTTCTGTTTTCTTTGATGTATAGTGTGTTTTGTCTGATTTGTCTGTTGCATTAGACTAAGCCCATTTAGAATAAGTTCAGTCTAAGAGCATGAATGCATCTGATTGTATTGTTATTGCTTGGCTTTGCTTGCGGGTATTCGGTAGAGCCCAGCTCCCTTGCCCATGTGTTTATTTTGCTTGATAGCATGATTCCCTTTCTTTTATCTGTATGATTGCAGTTTACCGTCATTGTTTGATAACATGTTGTTTATTTTCAGTATGATTACTGTTATTTCATGACTGGCTTGAGGTCGAGACGAGCTTGTGGAGGCTGAAGCCCCACACACATTTCCTCCCTCACTTGCATTGCATGCATTTTACTGTTAAAGCTGAGGCTTTCGTCTGTTTTGGTGTATCATTGACATGATCCCTTAGGACTCTCATTTCCTCTGATGAGGATTTGATGATAGACTTTTAGGTTGAAACCTATGCATGACAACATCTAGGAGTTCCCTATTTAAACCTCAACCATAGGATGAATCCATGGCATGATAACAGTAGGACTTGATAGTCTCCCTCCTAGTTGGGGCCTGTTCTCTTCTCACCTCAAAACAGTTTAAGATACAGTAATCATGAATGATTTCTTTCGTACGTTACGAGCCTTAAGCTATCTGAGAAAGGATTGTGGGAGAGTTTCTTTTCCACAGTCTGGATGTTTAGTATGGTACCCTTTGGGTGACATGCGACGCATTCACTCTCAGGTCATAGTCTCTAGTGCGGTTGAAATCGCAAACACAATAAAAAACACTTCTTTTAGGAGATAACCCGTAGTTTCCCGAACTACGTTTGCTCTGATCTTTCATACCAGATGAAAGTACGTAGGCATAGGATGCGACGTCCTAGCGAGAAACCTTCCCCACCTTCACCCGTAGTTAGCCGAACTACGTTGACTCTGATTTCTCATTCTCTGATGAGAATACGTAGGCATAAAGCGCGATGCTTTGCCGAGTCATTTTTCTTTTCTTTTTCAGCCAGCCTTGATAGGTAGATAGATTATAACCAACCCGTCCAAGTAAACAAACAAGCGAGGATCCCGTCGAGTACGACGGACGTGAGGGGTGCTAATACCTTCCCTTTGCGTAACCGACTCCCGAACCCAGACAATGGTTGCGATGACCTTGTCTTACCCTTATTCGTCAGGTTTTTCCGATCGTTTCCTTTCCCGCTCTGAGGGATAAATAACGAAAGGTGGCGACTCTTCTGTCATGCCGGCACCTTATTTTCGCGCAAGCGACAGCTGGCGACTCTGCTGGGGACTCCAACGGTTCCCTGCGAGTCAATCCTATCGTTTGTATGTTTGCTTGTTGGGTTGCGTTTATTTACCGCATTTTTACTTCTCGCACTTTATTTCCCGCATTTTATTTCCAGTATAATATGATTATTTGTGCTGTTATGGGATGGGAGTTCTGATTGAGTGAGAAGCCAGACCCAGGCTTGAGTGCACCATAGACTTAGAGTGGAAATTAGTGGGCGCGTGCTTGCTTTGCAGGCACTAGTGTCTCATGAAATCCACGCTCAGACGAGGTTCATCCGGTTGGCTTCACTTTCAACCCTTTGGGTTGAGACGGTTGCTGGTTTGGTGGATTGTCGACTCTGGGGACCGATCATTTGTGATTCAGCTAAGTGAGGCCTCTTCAGGACTTGATGATGCCACTCCTTCTGGGAATCGTATCATCAGTTTTGAAAGTCTGTGACGCTGATGAACACATAAGATGCCGTACCTTGAGTCAGTCTAGGTTCATACCTGTGAGTGGGACTGGGTTTATTGCAGGAAGCTTTGACCTTCAGACTACCTGGTTTTCTTGACAGTGAATCAGTTATGTTGGTACCAGGGTTCTCAGTTGCAGATTTGTTTGTTCTTGATAGAGCAGGTTTTGATCAGAGGATCTTATCATCGGGTGTATGTCTGTTCTTGATAGAGCAGGTTTTGATCAGAGTATTGCCATCAGTGGTTTGTTCCGGATAGAGCAGATTTTGGGGTCTGAAGATCTCATCAGCAGATGTTGTTTGTGTTGCACCCTAAAATTTGCCCAACCTTATTCACTTGGTTTATGTTTCAATGTCATTAGCATTTGCATATAGAGTCATGTACATAGGTTACTCATCGGCATAGCATAAGCATAGCAAGTCATACAACAGGGGGACCAATCATTATTCTCATCTCTAGAGGCCTATCAAGAGGTTATTATCCTGATTCAATCTCATTCAAGTCATCAGAAAAGAATTTGAAAGCTATCAAGTCAATGGGTCAAGCAGTTCATCTATCTCCTGGCTGAGGGTATCTGGGGATCATCAAGGAAAGTATGAGCTGTGAATTGAAGGCACGGGGAGTATCTAGACATCTTGGAGGACTTAGAAAGTCATTTGGAGAAGGAGACAAGTCATTGGTGTGATCACAAGTATTGCAGTTGAAGACAGTCAACTAGGGTTTCATCTGGGTCAACCCTGGGTCAACTCTAGGTCAATTGACTGATTGAAAGGCATTAAGGGCTATTGGAGAGATGTGGGGTTCATAATTTGACATGGAGAATAAAGATATGTTGTTATGCTAAGAATAAATCAAGAGAAATCAAGGAGAAGAGGAGGTTCTAAATTAGGGTTTCTAGGTAAAATTCCCTAGTTTAGGTCAAACTTCCAAGCAAAATAAGTCAAAATGCAAGCTTCAAATGGATCCTTGGCCAACATGAAACTTGTAGAGGATCTCAAGACCTTTAATTTGAGTGGTGGAAGACATCAAGGAGATTTCTAGAACTCAAGTTATAGCTCTTGCAAGTTAGGGGTCACCAGATGGCACTGAAATTTGTCTGTGCAAGTTGACTGTCTTCTGACAAACTTTTGGCCCTCAAGGATAATTCAAATGGACTTTGAACAAGCAAGAGAGGTGTTCCTCATTGTCTCCCCTTTCCAAAAAGGTATGGTATGCCTTCATATGATTTAGGGAACTCTACTTATGGCTTGTGCAAGACAGGGGTATTTTGGTAATTTGGTGATTACAGGTCATTCATAGCATATGCTTAAAACTCATACAAGGAAGCTTCAAATGGAAAACTTCCCAACATCAAAGTTGCTCAAAATGGGATTTTAAGGCTAGATAAGATGTTGTGAGAGTTTGAAAATGCATGGAGCATGGATATTTTAAAATGGTCAAAATGGCTTGTAAATGGCTTATAAGTTGAAAAAGTTGGAATTGAATTTTGGTTTGAGAGATCTACAAATCCAAAATGGGGCATATGATAGATGATTTTGATTGGAAACATCATTTTGAGAACAATGGTTTAGCCACATTTTTGAGTTTAGACTTAAAAATTGGAGTTTCTTTGTAAATTTGTTATTTGCACTTTATGGCATCAAAAGGAAAGATGAGAAAATGTTACATAAAGGTTTGTAAGACCTTATTTTCATGTCATAATACCATATGAGGAGAATTTAAGTAAGATTGCATGGTTTATCATGAGATGGCATGAGATTCACTCAAGATGACAAATTCAAAATCTCATTACGTGATACATTCTAGAAACTTCATGGAAGGTTCTACAAACTTCCACACATTTCTATTCTCATCTATATAAGCCCTAGAGTGACTCCATGCATTGGTTGGTGATTCTAAAAGCTTACATGCTACACTTTGATTCCTTCACTCCAAAATTGCATTTTCATTCCAAACTCCATTAAAACACCATCAATCACTACAATTCTGATCATCATCATCATCTATAATCAACATTGAGCATTTGGCAAAGGAAAGGCTCAAGAATTCGTGGCTGGATTATGAGATCTCCAACTTCACTCCAACTTGCATGAAGAGTTGAATAGGTTGATTCAAGAAGATAGAACAAGAACTACTGCAACCAGAGGCTTCAACATTCATCAAAGACCATACAAAGCAATTGGCAAGGTCTGAATTGGAGGAGAACCATCATCACCATCATCACTTGCAAGGTATGCATTTTCTCATGAAACTCTCTATTTATCCATAGTTCAAGCATGTTGTTAGGAGAAATCTAATAGAGACCAATTAGGGATGTTGTATGATGAGTTTAAGGGCTGTTTGTGAGGTTTGCTTCCATGGTGTCAATTCTTTAATGATCAAGAACTCACGATTTAGTGTACTATAATCTTAGGTATTAGGCTTAGGATAATCCCCATAAGATGTAGTACATGATAGGTTAATATGAGACCATTTGATTACCATGCAAACTAAGGTGCGAAAATGGTGACCACCCCTTGTAGCCTTCGTATTTCTTTCTTGAGGGAGAGTTAGAGAATTCTAGTACCATGGCTGTGTAGAGGGAGAAGAGTAGATGAGTTTTCATCTTTGGATCGTGAAAAATGGTGGAGAAATGAGAGAGTTAGAGAGGGTGGAAGTTGCTTGCATGAGTTCTTTTTTTTAGAAACCCTAAGTGTCCAAGGTAGAAGAGATAATCTCTACCATTGATTCATGTTGGGATATTTGACTTTGTCCCTCAATCCAGCGGCCTAGATTTTATTAAACTTCAAAAATTCATAACTAAATGGAAAATGCATATTTTTAACTCATTCTTTTTTTAATATTTTCCTTAACATGTCTAGAAAATTAAAAAAATATAAAAATTGCATTTTATATTTTTTTCGCATTTTCCACATATTTTACAAATAAATGCATATTTTGAAGGTTTTATTTCATACATGATCTTGTAGATTTTTGTTCTTACACTTAGAAATAGATTTTTTGCCCATTCTTTTTTGTGATGATTAATATTGAATTGTAGTATTCCCAGAATTTATTACTAGATTTTTTAGAATAAAATTTGATTAGTTTAGATAATTGAACTTAGGATAGTTTAATTAGGGTTTTTAAGTAGTATACTTGAACTTCAACATTTCATTTTTGAAAATTCATAACAAATTAGAAATTGCATATTTTTAATTCATTCTTTTTGCATCATTTTCTTTAAAAGAGTCTAGAAAATTATAAAAAATAAAAATTGCATTTTATTTTTTATTTGATATTTTCCCCATATTTTCTAAATAAATAGCATTTTAAATAGTTTCATTTCATGCATGATTTTGTTAATTTTTGTTCTATTAGATGCTTTAATATTTTTTGTCCATTCTTTTTAGGTTGTTTAGTTTAGACATTAAAATTGTAGATTCAATTTAGTTCCCATTTTTAGAAATTAATTTTAGGTGTTTAGTTTAGGTGTGAACAACATGAACAAACTAGGGTTTTAGGTGATGACTTAGGAGAATTAATTCTTTTCCCCTAGGACTTAGGGTTTGACTAGTTTAGTTATGGGACTATAGGGGCTATGGGTAGTTATTAGATCCCCTAGAAAAAGTTAGGATTACCCCCTACTGCTATTAATGTACTGTATATCTGATTGACTGGTGTGGTGTGCCCTCTGGGGATTATTGATTTGTCTGTGTGGGTATTGGGATTGTCTGGGGACTTGGGAGAGCTGAAGACTTGTGAAGATGAAGCCATTGGAGATTCAGAGATTGAAGATCAACTGCCAGAGTTGGAGAGGAGGTTCTTGCTAGCAGCTGCTGAGGAGACTAGGGTTTAAGAGCTAGGCAGAGCTCTAGGTTAGAAAGTTTGTTTCTCAAACATGGATTGCCTTGTCTGCATCCATTCTTCTCTATGATTCAAAGTCTCTTTCAAATATCCACCTCCTTCCTTTGGAAGGATCAGTGAATGTATTTGGAAGATAGAACTTTTGAGAGAAACCTGTCTGTATAATGTTAACAGTTAATGAGCCACCCTTGGTAGGCAATTTACTGTTTAACATTCCTCTCCTCTTGTTGACTGATGTTCATCCCTGAAGATTGGAGACTTGAAGAAAAGCCATTGCTTATAGAAGACTGATGGTCAAAGCCCTTGCCTGAAGGTCATGAAGATGGAGATTAATGCTTGTTGAAGCCTGTAGCTGAGTGGAGATTACTTGGAGTTAGATGTTAATTCAGACCTGCTGATGCTGTTCTTTTGCTGTTGTATTTCATTGCTGATGTATTGATTGGTTTTCTGGGTTGTATTGTTTGCTGTTTACCCTGTTAGGTTGAAAGTGAAGTCTGTTCACTTTCGCCTATTGTTTTCTAGGTTCGAGGTTGAGTGGGACTCCCTTGCCTCGCTTGTACTGTTGCATCCATGCATATTTTACTGCTTTACTGTATATATCTGTTATTGTTTCTGTTTCTGCCTATCCCGTAGGATCTCTGTTTCTCTCTGTGCAAGAGAGGAGCATGATAGACACTAGGTCTTAACCCATGCATGATAACATTAGGTTAGTTTGTTTCCCTTCGCAACCGTAGGGTAGAATTCTATCTCTTCTTTCTCAAAACAAACAGAAAAACACATAAAGATTTCAAACCCAATAAAAGACACTTCTTCCGTAAAAGAAGGTGAACTCATCAAAGCGTCATTTTTGTCCGCCGGGACTGTTAATCAAGAAAACCTTTTCAGAAGGAATAAAATCAACCAAGACAAGCTTGTGTCTTCCATGGCCCGAACTACGTTTGCTCTGATCTTCCATGCTGTGTGGAAGTACGTAGGCATAGGATGCGATATCCTAGCGAGCAACCTTCCCCTCCTTTCCCATAGGTAGGCGAACTACGTTGACTCTGATTTCTCGTTCCAGACGGGAATACGTAGGCATAAAGTGCGATACTTTGCCGAGTCATTTTTATTTTCATTTTATTTTTAACCCTTGACCTATAGTTTAGATAGAATAACAATCCATACCCGAAAACAAGCGTGGATCCCGTCGAGTACGACGGACGTGAGGGGTGCTAATACCTTCCCCTTGCGTAACCGACTCCCGAACCCAGGTTTTGGTTGCGACGACCATACCTTTCCCGTGTTGTGCGAGGTTTACTCTGAGCGTTCCCTTTCCCTCCCGTGGGATAAATAACGCACGGTGGCGACTCTTCTGTTCAGCCGGCGCCGATTTTCGCAGTAGCGACAGCTGGCGACTCTGCTGGGGACCTGCGATAGTTCCCTATACGAGTCTCGCCTTAGGTTTTTTCCTAGCTGTTTGGGGCAATCCCCAGCAGCTGGCGACTCTGCTGGGGAACCAACGTCCCCTGGCTGCTAAGGACTGCGATGGTTCTTATGCATTTGGGATCCAACGTCCCTTGAGAGAGTCAATCCTAACGCTTGTTTTCCTGTCGAGGATTTTGTATGGAGTTATTTTATATTTCTAACCTTGTATTTTCAGCTTTATATATTGATTATTGTTGCTGTATCCGGGGTGTGACGGGTGTTCTGATATTGAGTGAGAAGCCGGACCTGGGCTTGAGTGCACCTAGAATTAGAGTAGAAATTAGTGGGCGCCCGCTTGCTTTGCTTGCTTTGGTGTCCCATGAAATCTACACTCAGACGAGGTTCCTCTGGTTGGCCTCCTGCCCCTTCCTTTGGTTGGCGTGGGTTGCTGGTTAGTTGGATTGTCGACTCTGGGGACCGATCATTTGGAAGTTGGCTAAGTGAGGCCTCTTCAGGAATTGATGATGCCACTCCTTCTGGGAATCGTATCATCAACCCTGAAAGTCTGTGACGCCGACGACCGCATAGGATGCCGTACCTTGTGCCAGTTATAGGGCCACCCACCTGTGAGGGGATTCAGGGTTATGCAGGTAACTAGACCTTCAGACCACCGGTTTGTTGATCAGGATCTTGGATATTTATGGAGGGTTCTAAGGTCTGTCCGAGACCAGTTGGTGTGTTCCGAGGTCTGTCAGAGACTATTTGGAGATGTGTTCTGAGGTCTGTCAGAGACCAGTGGGGAAGATGATCTGAGGTCTGCCAGAGACCATTCAGGTTATGATTATGGGGTCTATCAGAGACCAGTATTGGAGCTTTGTGTGAGGTCTATCCGAGACCAGGTTTGGATGACTTCTGGATGGTCTATCTGAGACCTTTCTTGATTGGGTTCAGGCTATTCAGCTACAACTTTGGTCCCTGTTGCATGTTACTTGCATTGCATCACTGCATATCCATTACCATTTGCATTTCACTAACGTGTGTCTGTGCTGCAGGTGCATTTGCATTTCCCTAGTTCTAGTGCCCAGACTTCTGAGTATTTGATCATGACTAGCTTAAGGAGAACGGTTGCTTACAAATTGCCTACGCCTGATGTTGTTCCTCTACTTGGGTTGATCTCTCTTGCTGATGAAGGTGTTCGTAGGAGCTTCCGGATGAGCTATGGTAGATTATTGAGATTGGTGTGCAAACCTACAGAGGTAGAGTTAGATGGGTTGTATGCTCTGATGCAATTCTACGACCCTGCTTTGAGATGCTTTACGTTCTCTGACTTTATTATGGGACCAACCTTGGAGGAATACGCTGAGTATGTTGAGCTGCCCGTGCAGAACCAGGTTCCATTCATTCATTATGACGCCAAGCCCAAGCCGGAGGACTTGGCAAAAGCTTTGCATATTGATGCTTCTGAACTGGTGACTACTGTTTCCCGTGGAGTTCCAGGCTTCTCATTTCAGTTCTTAGTTGGTAAAGCCCAGGAGTACGCCAAGATCGGATGCTGGGTTGCTTTCAATGCTGTGTTGGCTTTGTGCATTTATGGCATAGTTTTGTTTCCCAGCATACCGGATTTTGTGGACTTTGATGCTTTCTACTTGTTTGCCGCTGGTAATCCTGTACCTACCTTACTCGGAGATCTCTACCACTCGCTGCATTACAAGAATGAGAAGGGAAGAGGGAAGAATGTTCATCTGTGTGTGCCCTTGTTGAGTATGTGGTTTGAGAGTCACCTTCCTAAGAGAGGATCTGTTGCAGAGACTACAGTCCCATTTGATTGGCCGGAGCGCCTGATGAGGCTATCGTCGGAAGATATGGAGTGGTTTGATAGAGATCTGCTGGGATCCGAGCTTATCTTCAGTTGTTCTGGTTACCCTAATGTCCCACTGATTGGAAGAAAAGGGTGTATCAACTACAACCCATCTCTATTCATTCGCCAGTTCGGATATGCACTGAAGAACCCGCCTCAGGAGGAAGAAGTACAGGAATCTCTGTACTTCACAGGTGAAGTGAAAGGGGAGTTATTAGCCAAGTTGCAACATGCCTGGACGCGTATTAACCGCAGAGGGAAGCCGTTGTTAGGAAAGAATGACTGTCAGGCCTATGCACCTTATAGAGTTTGGATTCAGGAGAGGGCTAGTCAGTTGAGGATGCCGTTTCCAGACGCACCAATTCTTGCTCCCATTCCGGTAGCGGAGCCAACTACTGTTTCTAGGGAAGTCTACGAGCAAGTTGTGAAGGAAAAAGAAGCTTTGATGAAGGTCAACGAAGGGTTAGAGCAAGAGCTAGCTCAAGTACGCAGTGAGAAAAACAAGGCTGTATATGCTTTCCAACAACAGATCGAGCTGTTAAACAGGTTAGGGGCCGAGTTGACTGAGGAGAGGAAGAAGCGCGAATGTCTGGGGCAAGAGTTCAGAAGCTCCCATGACATGCTTGAATCCAAGAAGAAAGCGCTTGACATCGCTCACCGAGAGATCTCTTCTTGCAATAAGACTTGGAATGCTACGCTCACCAACAATAAGATGAGAGAAGATAAGCTGAAGCAGCAAATCTCCGACCTCGAAGAAAAGTTGAAGTCCAGCATCAAGAAGTGTGAGGAAGAAGTAATGACCCGGTATAGTGTCCAGCATGCACTGAACAAGGCCATCAAAGGCAGAGATGAAGCCGTGTCTCAGAAGCGTAAACTAAAGGATCGCTTCGGAGACGGGGCATGGGAAGAAACTGCTGAAGACGTGCGCCGTGTTCTTAAGAAGAGAAACCAACTTGTTGAAGGGCTGCTTGATCGACCAAGTCATCCGGAAACCAAGAAATTGCTAGAAGAGTACCAGACTTCTGGGAGGATTTGATCACTTCATGTAGTAGCTTGTAAGCTTTATTTGCATATTGCTGACCATCACCAGGATTGTTGGTTGAGGTCATGCCTTCTTATTGTACTCAGTGATATTGTATTCTTGGGCTATTAGTTTTCTCAGCAATATATGAGGCTTTCTATGATTCAGCTCCGATCTTTGTAATGCCTGCACCGGCACCTCCACACTAGAATCGGGGAATGAATCACCCTAATGCACAGGCACACACATTGCATTGCATTCATATTCATATTGCATTATAGGTAATTATTAAATTGTATCTCATCTCCTGTATCCACCAGGTCCTCCAAGATTAGCGACCGAAGAATTCCCAGGCGTTCAACCAGAAGCAGCAGCAAGGAAGTCATGAGTCAGGATCCGACTGAGATGCAAGAGGTGCGCGACCATATAATGCGGATCATACAGGTAATGGAAGCCATGGCCGAGAGACAGAAGCAGTTGCAGGATACGGTACAGCCTCTGATGGCACGGGCTAATGATAGAGCTGCCGGCTTTGCTCAGCTAGAGAATCAAGGTTTTCTCCCAGGCCGCATACGCCAACTTGTGGGGGTAGCCATCAAACAGGTTCAAGCAGAATTAACGGATGTTCGAGGCCAGCTGGGGCAGTTCACGAAAGATATGCAAGAGTTGCGCTCGAATCAAGAGACGCTAGAAGAAGAGAACTGCCGACTGAAGGCACAGATAGGGTTGATGGCTGAAGTATTAAGGAACGTACTCCGGAGAGAAGGAGGGCAAATGTCGGAAGACGCGGCTGGCTTATCTGTTCCTCAGGGGTCTGAAGAATCGGCACCCACGCATGATAGGCGTAAGAGACCCTCCCCACGATTCGAAGCTCAGAATTCTCCTCGTCAGCAGTCGCAATTGATTTTGCAGGATAACTCAAGAAGGTGTGGTAAGAGGATGAGGTCTTCTAACAGAGTATTTGATGAGATCCCTGTGGATTATGATCAGCTGGTGCAACTCTTGTTCCAACTTCAACTGGCTGAGCCCCGCATTTTGGTTCCACTGACAGGGCAGCCACCACCAGACTATGACCTGAACGCCCATTGTGCCTTCCACTCCGGAGCACCGGGGCATAACATTGCAAACTGCAAAGCTTTTAAGCATAAGATTCAAGATTTGCTGGATGAGAAAATAATTGAGTTTGTACCGGGGGGCATAAAAGTTGCAGGGACTGATATTCCCATTTCTCCGCCAGAGGTTGCAGATGAATCGAGGTATATCCCAGAGCCACTGGAAGCTAAGTCTCCATGTCCACAACAGTTGCCGATGCCAGGGTTGAACTTAAGGATGATAACGCGTGAGCCCAAGGAATCGCCCGAGCAAAGCCAGCAGCATACAAGATGCCAGTATACGACTCAGCAAAGAATTCGGGGAAAGAAGCCGAGGAGGGTGTTTGAGAAGCCTCCCTCAACGTACGCAGATTTGTTACAGACACTACTAAGATTGAGCTTGGTGGAGAAAAGAACTCTGGCGCCAATAACCGGCACTCTGCCGGATGGCTATGATGCGAGCAGGCACTGTGAATTCCACTCCGGGGCTCCCGGACATGATATTGAAGGTTGCCACGCGTTCAAGCATAATGTCCAAGATTTAATCGACAGCAGGGTCATTAATTTCTCTGACATGGTTCCCAAGGCGGTGCAAGGCCATCGACAAGCGAAAACCGGGGTGATGAAAAAGTTTCCCAGATTTGATCGGGCCGGTGAAAGAAGATCGAGACAGCAGTAGACTACCCCTGATGATAGCTTCTGAGAATGGTTGACTCGCCAATAAGTCAAAGTGTAGGAAGTCCAGTTCTGAGACACCGACATTTTTCATGTTATCTTGTTCATGTCCGCGCATTCGTAGTTCCTTTTCTGTGTAATTGCAAATTTCGCTCTTAAAACTTGTTGTTTTTCAATTGATATTAATAAACGAAATGAATATGCATGTTTTGAATTAATCCAGTCGTGTTCACTCTTTGTTTTGCTTTAATGCTTAATGCTTGTTTTAGCAGGAATCTGGGGAGGATGACGAAAACAGATGGCGAATAATATTCCGATCGTATGCTTTTGGATAAAAAACTTGTTGATGAAATACAGGCATTGTTTCAATCCATAAACACTGGAGATATAAGGAAGGTAATCCCTTGATAACCCCTTTCGAGCCAGTAGTAGGAGGTTCCTTTCGAAAATGAAAAAACCCTAAATCTTAACCCGGGGCAGGGTAGGTGTCAGTTAGTTTGACCAAGCGTTCGAATCGTGGAAAGAGTGTCCGGTTGAGGGTAAATCACACTTGTATAAGTCGTGCCTAAAGAACCGCAATGGTTAAACCTTGCCGACAAAGAGTGAAACAGTCACATTACTCCACAAGAAGTCAGACAAACCAATGTCACACGACTTGTTCAAAAAAAAAGAGAACGAAAAGTGAAAAGAATCAAGAGCCCGCTAAGTCAAAACTTGAAAACAAATGACTTAGGCAAAAACAGGGGCATCCCGCTGGACTGGAAAATCAAAAGAATCTCAAAAGATACTCAGTCCAGGCAAAAGTTAGGGAACGAAAAAAAAACGAAAGACGAAAAGGATTGTCAAAGAAAAGAACAAATCCTCGGAAAGGACAAAAGTCGTGTGATTCTAGGCACCCAAAGACGAAAAGCAAATGACCGTCACTCAAAAAAGAAAAACGCGTGGTATCCTGAACCATCACTCCTATCATTCCACCTCTAATAGGTTAACGCTGAAGTCAGATTAGCTGAACATAGGATTGGAGAACATCACGAAGAATGGGTGGGTCGAAATAAATTTTGAGCCTATATCTTTCCTTGTTAACCGTGAACCTGACCACGTTACAACCCGCAAAAGTCCTAATTGAAACAGGTTTTGTCCGAGGGCATACGTCAGTAAAGATCTCGTCAATTCTGACTCCTAAAAGGGTTCCTCTTACCAGCTTTCATATTGACATCTTGATAATTGATTCATTACATGTCACAAAATTTTTTTAGTGAACAGACTTGGATTTTGAAACTGTCATATGCATTGCGTTTAGTATATCTTTTATGCAGAACAACTTGTGTTACTTGCGAGTAAGCGCATGCCGACAGGAAAGATTCCTACAGTGGAAGGTATGACCGGGATAAAATGCAGAAATGCCCAAATGTTTCATGAACTGGGGCAAGCTATACTGATTAATTCAGGTAGAGTCAGTCATCCTAGAATCAGTAAATCTGGGGCAGTCAGGTCAAGATTTGGCAAATCTCTCATAGCTATGGGCATTGCTCCACGACACAGTCAATCAGAGACAAAAGATTGTTGCGAGACCGGGGCATGTCACCCTAGAAGCACGAAAGTTATGTTCTTGAAACACCCCTTCGAGGTCCGAAATGTAGAAGCCGTCCATGTCTGGTTGTCATGATACAAAGACTGTAGGGTCCATTCCAGAACTGTTGCAGATTCAGGGGCAAGCTGGGCATGTTAGTATCCCCGAAGCGGAGTTCTCTCTTTTCAGCAAGTGTTCTTTCCTCCCAGTGGAACTCGAAGATCAAGACTCTCCCCAGCAGAGTTGGTGGTGGGTCCTGTCATTTATTTTGTCAGGGATACTGTGTAATATCAGTTCATTCTCCAGCAGAAATCCAATCGTACTGTGCACATCTGCTATTCCCCAGCAGAGTTATATTCCCCAGCAGGATGCTACTTCAACAAGGTGTTTGGTTTAAGTTCCTAATTTCCCAGCTGAGTCGACTTCACTCTTACAGCATTTATTTTGCTGGAATAATTTTGTAGCACCTGGCTATCCCCAGCGGAGTTGGCATTATCTTCAGCATTTATTTTGCTGAAGCGGTTCCTGTATCCCAGCAGGTGGGGAGAGCACTTGCTCAAATGAACTACCAAACATTCAAGATCTCGGCATGGGACATCCAATGATAATGTCAGTTTCGGCCGTATTCCCCACAGAGTTATCAGGATAAGTTTCTCTTTATTCCCAGGCAGAGTTAGTTGTCATCAGGGGTTCCATGAATCAGAATTTCAGAGGCCACCGCCGGGCATCAGAACAGGCATCCGGTAGTTTGGTTTCCAGATATCCCTAGTAGAGTCCGCCTCAAAGTCGCTGTCACGTCAGTGCTAAGAAGTTTGTGGGTCGGGACCAATGAAGAAGTGAGTCCTGACGTGGACAAGTTGTATTTCCCCAGCGGGTCGAAGACGCCTGAGTCCTGACGTGGACAAATCAAGACGAAACATGGGTCCTGACGTGGAACGAAGTTGTTTCCTTACGTGGAAAGATTGAGTCCTTACGTGGACATATCAAGCCAGAGTCCTTACATGGACAGATTGATAACGTATTCATTACGTGGAAAAAGATCATTCCTTACGTGGAAAGATTGGAGTCCTTACGTGGACAGATTAAGATTGTGTTCCTAACGTGGAAAGATGGAGATTCCTTACGTGGAAAGATTTGAGTCCTCACGCGGACATATCAAGATTGATTCCTTACGCGGAAAGATTAGAGTCCTTACGCGGACATATCAAGAGGAGATTCCTAACGTGGAAAGAAGGTAGATTCCTTACGTGGAAATTTTAGTCTTGACGTGGACAGATTCAGATCAAGATCAGTCCTTACGTGGAAAGATTGGAGTCCTTACGTGGACAGATTAAGATGGTGTTCCTGACGAGGAAAGGCGGGTCCCAACGTGGACGATGTTCTCCTTACGTGGAAAGACAATGTTTCCTTACGTGGAAAGAAGATGGTTTCCTTACGTGGAAAGACGAATTTATTCCTTACGTGGAAAGAAGTTGATATTCCTTACGTGGAAAGATTGAGTCCTTACGCGGACATATCGAGATGGATTCCTTACGGGGAGACAAGTGCATTCCTAACGTGGAAGAGTTTAGTCCTGACGCGGACAGATCCAGACGAAGTCTTATTCCTTACGTGGAAAAATGGTGGTTCCTTACGTGGAAAAGAGATTGATTCCTTACGTGGAAAGTTTAGTCCTGACGCGGACAGATGGAAAAGAAGTTGATTCCTGACGTGGAAAGAGAAGGTGTTTCCTTACGTGGAAAAGTTTAGTCCTGACGTGGACAGATCAAGGTTTGATTCCTAACGTGGAAAGATCAGAGTCCTTACGTGGACATATCAAGAGCATTCCTTACGTGGAAGAAAAATGGTTTCCTTACGTGGAAAGACGAGTTTATTCCTTACATGGAAAGATTGAGTCCATACGCGGACATATCAAAAGTTATTCCTT
>CAWUDS030007001.1:0-28706 GCA_963859935.3 Lathyrus sativus
ACCCCACGAAATGGATGATAGAGCTAACTCACCCCGACTACTACCACCAAAAGGATGATAGAGTAAAACTCTCACACAATCTGACATCAACAAGATGACAGACCCACCACCAAAAGGGAGATAGAGCGAATCACACCGGCTACTACCACCAAAAGGATGATAGAGCAAAACACTCGCACAATCTGAGATCAACAAGATGACAGACCCACCACCCAAATGATGATGGAGCAAACTCACACCGGCTACTACCACCAAAAGGATGATAGAGAAAAACACTCGCACAATCTGACATCAACAAGATGACATACATACCACCAAAAGGATGATGGAGCAAACTCACACCGGCTATTACCACCAAAAGGCTGATAGAGCAAATACTCGAACAATCTGACATCAACAAGATGAAAGACACACCACTAAAAGGATGACGGAGCTAACTCACACCAACTACTACCGCCAAAAGGATGATAGAGTAAAACACTCGCACAATCTGACATCAATAAGAGGACAGACACAACACCAAAAGGATGACGGCGCGAGTCACACCGGCTAATACGACCAAAAGGATGATAGAGAAAAACACTCGCACAATCTGACATCAACAAGATGATAGACCCACCACCAAAAGGAAGATGGAGCAAACTCACATCGGCTACTACCACCAAAAGGATGATAGAGCAAAACACTCGCATAATCTGACATCAACAAGATGATAGACCCACCACCAAATGGATGATAGAGATAACTCACACCGGCTACTACGACCAAAAGGATGATAGAGCTAAACACTCGCACAAACTGACATCAACAAGATGACAGACACACCACCAAAAGGACGATGGAGCTAACTCACACCAACTACTACCACCAAAAGGATGATAAAGCAAAACACTCGCACAATCTGACATCAACAAGATGACAGAACCACCACCAAACGGATGATGGAGCGAACTCACACCGGCTACTACCAACAAAAGGCTGATAGAGCAAACACTCGCACAATCTAACATCAACAAGATGACAGACACCCCACGAAATGGATGATAGAGCTAACTCACCCCGACTACTACCACCAAAAGGATGATAGAGTAAAACTCTCGCACAATCTGACATCAACAAGATGACAGACCCACCACCAAAAGAGAGATAGAGCGAATCACACCGGCTACTACCACCAAAAGGATGATAGAGCAAAACACTCGCACAATCTGACATCAACAAGATGACAGACCCACCACCAAAATGATGATGGAGCAAACTCACACCGGCTACTACCACCAAAAGGATGATAGAGAAAAACACTCGCACAATCTGACATCAACAAGATGACATACATACCACCAAAAGGATGATGGAGCAAACTCACACCGGCTATTACCACCAAAAGGCTGATAGAGCAAATACTCGAACAATCTGACATCAACAAGATGAAAGACACACCACTAAAAGGATGACGGAGCTAACTCACACCAATTACTACCGCCAAAAGGATGATAGAGTAAAACACTCGCACAATCTGACATCAACAAGAGGACAGACACACCACCAAAAGGATGACGGCGCGAGTCACACCGGCTAATACGACCAAAAGGATGATAGAGAAAAACACTCGCACAATCTGACATCAACAAGATGATAGACCCACCACCAAAAGGAAGATGGAGCAAACTCACATCGGCTACTACCACCAAAAGGATGATAGAGCAAAACACTCGCATAATCTGACATCAACAAGATGATAGACCCACCACCAAATGGATGATAGAGATAACCCACACCGGCTACTACGACCAAAAGGATGATAGAGCTAAACACTCGCACAAACTGACATCAACAAGATGACAGACACACCACCAAAAGGACGATGGAGCTAACTCACACCAACTACTACCACCAAAAGGATGATAAAGCAAAACACTCGCATAATCTGACATCAACAAGATGACAGAACCACCACCAGACGGATGATGGAGCGAACTCACACCGGCTACTACCAACAAAAGGCTGATAGAGCAAACACTCGCACAATCTAACATCAACAAGATGACAGACACCCCACGAAATGGATGATAGAGCTAACTCACCCCGACTACTACCACCAAAAGGATGATAGAGTAAAACTCTCGCACAATCTGACATCAACAAGATGACACACCCACCACCAAAAGGGAGATAGAGCGAATCACACCGGCTACTACCACCAAAAGGATGATAGAGCAAAACACTCGCACAATCTGACATCAACAAGATGACAGACCCACCACCAAAAGGATGATGGAGCAAACTCACACCGGCTACTACCACCAAAAGGATGATAGAGAAAAACACTCGCACAATCTGACATCAACAAGATGACATACATACCACCAAAAGGATGATGGAGCAAACTCACACCGGCTATTACCACCAAAAGGCTGATAGAGCAAATACTTGAACAATCTGACATCAACAAGATGAAAGACACACCACTAAAAGGATGATGGAGCTAACTCACACCAACTACTACCGCCAAAAGGATGATAGAGTAAAACACTCGCACAATCTGGCATTAACAAGAGGACAGACACACCACCAAAAGGATGACGGCGCGAGTCACACCGGCTAATACGACCAAAAGGATGATAGAGAAAAACACTCGCACAATCTGACATCAACAAGATGATAGACCCACCACCAAAAGGAAGATGGAGCAAACTCACATCGGCTACTACCACCAAAAGGATGATAGAGCAAAACACTCGCATAATCTGACATCAACAAGATGATAGACCCACCACCAAATGGATGATAGAGATAACTCACACCGGCTACTACGACCAAAAGGATGATAGAGCTAAACACTCGCACAAACTGACATCAACAAGATGACAGACACACCACCAAAAGGACGATGGAGCTAACTCACACCAACTACTACCACCAAAAGGATGATAAAGCAAAACACTCGCACAATCTGACATCAACAAGATGACAGAACCACCACTAAACGGATGATGGAGCGAACTCACACCGGCTACTACAACCAAAAGGCTGATAGAGCAAACACTCGCACAATCTAACATCAACAAGATGAAAGACACCCCACGAAATGGATGATAGAGCTAACTCACCCCGACTACTACCACCAAAAGGATGATAGAGTAAAACTCTCGCACAATCTGACATCAACAAGATGACACACCCA
Organism: Lathyrus sativus; assembly: GCA_963859935.3. Taxonomy (NCBI): domain Eukaryota; kingdom Viridiplantae; phylum Streptophyta; class Magnoliopsida; order Fabales; family Fabaceae; genus Lathyrus; species Lathyrus sativus. Next base: position 3,185 of record CAWUDS030007001.1, read on the forward strand.
CCACCAAAAGGGAGATAGAGCGAATCACACCGGCTACTACCACCAAAAGGATGATAGAGCAAAACACTCGCACAATCTGACATCAACAAGATGACAGACCCACCACCAAAATGATGATGGAGCAAACTCACACCGGCCACTACCACCAAAAGGATGATAGAGAAAAACACTCGCACAATCTGACATCAACAAGATGACATACATACCACCAAAAGGATGATGGAGCAAACTCACACCGGCTATTACCACCAAAAGGCTGATAGAGCAAATACTTGAACTATATGACATCAACAAGATGAAAGACACACCACTAAAAGGATGACGGAGCTAACTCACACCAACTACTACCGCCAAAAGGATGATAGAGTAAAACACTCGCACAATCTGGCATCAACAAGATGACAGACACACCACAAAAGGATGACGGCGCGATTCACACCGACTAATACGACCAAAAGGATGATAGAGAAAAACACTCGCACAATCTGACATCAACAAGATGATAGACCCACCACCAAAAGGAAGATGGAGCAAACTCACATCGGCTACTACCACCAAAAGGATGATAGAGCAAAACACTCGCATAATCTGACATCAACAAGATGATAGACCCACCACCAAATGGATGATAGAGATAACTCACACCGGCTACTACGACCAAAAGGATGATAGAGCTAAACACTCGCACAAACTGACATCAACAAGATGACAGACACACCACCAAAAGGATGATGGAGCTAACTCACACCAACTACTACCACCAAAAGGATGATAAAGCAAAACACTCGCACAATCTGACATCAACAAGATGACAGAACCACCACCAAACGGATGATGGAGCGAACTCACACCGGCTACTACCAACAAAAGGCTGATAGAGCAAACACTCGCACAATCTAACATCAACAAGATGACAGACACCCCACGAAATGGATGATAGAGCTAACTCACCCCGACTACTACCACCAAAAGGATGATAGAGTAAAACTCTCGCACAATCTGACATCAACAAGATGACAGACCCACCACCAAAAGAGAGATAGAGCGAATCACACCGGCTACTACCACCAAAAGGATGATAGAGCAAAACACTCGCACAATCTGACATCAACAAGATGACAGACCCACCACCAAAATGATGATGGAGCAAACTCACACCGGCTACTACCACCAAAAGGATGATAGAGAAAAACACTCGCACAATCTGACATCAACAAGATGACATACATACCACCAAAAGGATGATGGAGCAAACTCACACCGGCTATTACCACCAAAAGGCTGATAGAGCAAATACTCGAACAATCTGACATCAACAAGATGAAAGACACACCACTAAAAGGATGACGGAGCTAACTCACACCAACTACTACCGCCAAAAGGATGATAGAGTAAAACACTCGCACAATCTGACATCAACAAGAGGACAGACACACCACCAAAAGGATGACGGCGCGAGTCACACCGGCTAATACGACCAAAAGGATGATAGAGAAAAACACTCGCACAATCTGACATCAATAAGATGATAGACCCACCACCAAAAGGAAGATGGAGCAAACTCACATCGGCTACTACCACCAAAAGGATGATAGAGCAAAACACTCGCATAATCTGACATCAACAAGATGATAGACCCACCACCAAATGGATGATAGAGATAACCCACACCGGCTACTACGACCAAAAGGATGATAGAGCTAAACACTCGCACAAACTGACATCAACAAGATGACAGACACACCACCAAAGGACGATGGAGCTAACTCACACCAACTACTACCACCAAAAGGATGATAAAGCAAAACACTCGCACAATCTGACATCAACAAGATGACAGAACCACCACCAGACGGATGATGGAGCGAACTCACACCGGCTACTACCAACAAAAGGCTGATAGAGCAAACACTCGCACAATCTAACATCAACAAGATGACAGACACCCCACGAAATGGATGATAGAGCTAACTCACCCCGACTACTACCACCAAAAGGATGATAGAGTAAAACTCTCGCACAATCTGACATCAACAAGATGACACACCCACCACCAAAAGGGAGATAGAGCGAATCACACCGGCTACTACCACCAAAAGGATGATAGAGCAAAACACTCGCACAATCTGACATCAACAAGATGACAGACCCACCACCAAAAGGATGATGGAGCAAACTCACACCGGCTACTACCACCAAAAGGATGATAGAGAAAAACACTCGCACAATCTGACATCAACAAGATGACATACATACCACCAAAAGGATGATGGAGCAAACTCACACCGGCTATTACCACAAAAAGGCTGATAGAGCAAATACTTGAATAATCTGACATCAACAAGATGAAAGACACACCACTAAAAGGATGATGGAGCTAACTCACACCAACTACTACCGCCAAAAGGATGATAGAGTAAAACACTCGCACAATCTGGCATCAACAAGATGACAGACACACCACCAAAAGGATGACGGCGCGAGTCACACCGGCTAATACGACCAAAAGGATGATAGAGAAAAACACTCGCACAATCTGACATCAACAAGATGATAGACACACCACCAAAAGGAAGATGGAGCAAACTCACATCGGCTACTACCACCAAAAGGATGATATAGCAAAATACTCGCATAACCTGACATCAACAAGATTATAGACCCACCACCAAATGGATGATAGAGATAACTCACACCGGCTACTACGACCAAAAGGATGATAGAGCTAAACACTCGCACAAACTGACATCAACAAGATGACAGACACACCACCAAAAGGACGATGGAGCTAACTCACACCAACTACTACCACCAAAAGGATGATAAAGCAAAACACTCGCACAATCTGACATCAACAAGATGACAGAACCACCACCAGACGGATGATGGAGCGAACTCACACCGGCTACTACCAACAAAAGGCTGATAGAGCAAACACTCGCACAATCTAACATCAACAAGATGACAGACACCCCACGAAATGGATGATAGAGCTAACTCACCCCGACTACTACCACCAAAAGGATGATAGAGTAAAACTCTCGCACAATCTGACATCAACAAGATGACACACCCACCACCAAAAGGGAGATAGAGCGAATCATACCGGCTACTACCACCAAAAGGATGATAGAGCAAAACACTCGCACAATCTGACATCAACAAGATGACAGACCCACCACCAAAAGGATGATGGAGCAAACTCACACCGGCTACTACCACCAAAAGGATGATAGAGAAAAACACTCGCACAATCTGACATCAACAAGATGACATACATACCACCAAAAGGATGATGGAGCAAACTCACACCGGCTATTACCACAAAAAGGCTGATAGAGCAAATACTTGAATAATCTGACATCAACAAGATGAAAGACACACCACTAAAAGGATGATGGAGCTAACTCACACCAACTACTACCGCCAAAAGGATGATAGAGTAAAACACTCGCACAATCTGGCATCAACAAGATGACAGACACACCACCAAAAGGATGACGGCGCGAGTCACACCGGCTAATACGACCAAAAGGATGATAGAGAAAAACACTCGCACAATCTGACATCAACAAGATGATAGACCCACCACCAAAAGGAAGATGGAGCAAACTCACATCGGCTACTACCACCAAAAGGATGATATAGCAAAATACTCGCATAACCTGACATCAACAAGATTATAGACCCACCACCAAATGGATGATAGAGATAACTCACACCGGCTACTACGACCAAAAGGATGATAGAGCTAAACACTCGCACAAACTGACATCAACAAGATGACAGACACACCACCAAAAGGACGATGGAGCTAACTCACACCAACTACTACCACCAAAAGGATGATAAAGCAAAACACTTGCACAATCTGACATCAACAAGATGACAGAACCACCACCAAACGGATGATGGAGCGAACTCACACCGGCTACTACCAACAAAAGGCTGATAGAGCAAACACTCGCACAATCTAACATCAACAAGATGACAGACACCCCACGAAATGGATGATAGAGCTAACTCACCCCGACTACTACCACCAAAAGGATGATAGAGTAAAACTCTCGCACAATCTGACATCAACAAGATGACAGACCCACCACCAAAAGGGATATAGAGAGAATCACACCGGCTACTACCACCAAAAGGATGGTAGAGCAAAACACTCGCACAATCTGACATCAACAAGATGACAGACCCACCACCAAAAGGATGATGGAGCAAACTCACACCGGCTACTACCACCAAAAGGATGATAGACAAAAACACTCGCACAATCTGACATCAACAAGATGACAGACCCACCACCAAAAGGATGATGGAACAAACTCACACCGGCTACTACCACCAAAAGGATGATAGAGAAAAACACTCGCACAATCTGACATCAACAAGATGACATACATACCACCAAGAGGATGATGGAGCAAACTCACACCGGCTATTACCACCAAAAGGCTGATAGAGCAAATACTTGAACAATCTGACATCAACAAGATGAAAGACACACCACTAAAAGGATGACGGAGCTAACTCACACCAACTACTACCGCCAAAAGGATGATAGAGTAAAACACTCGCACAATCTGGCATCAACAAGATGACAGACACACCACCAAAAGGATGACGGCGCGAGTCACACAGGCTAATACGACCAAAAGGATGATAGAGAAAAACACTCGCACAATCTGACATCAACAAGATGATAGACCCACCACCAAAAGAAAGATGGAGCAAACTCACATCGGCTACTACCACCAAAAGGATGATAGGGCAAAACACTCGCATAATCTGACATCAAACAAGATGATAGACCCACCACCAAATGGATGATAGAGATAACTCACACCGGCTACTACGACCAAAAGGATGATAGAGCTAAACACTCGCACAAACTGACATCAACAAGATGACTGACACACCACCAAAAGGACGATGGAGCTAACTCACACCAACTACTACCACCAAAAGGATGATAAAGTAAAACACTCGCACAATCTGACATCAACAAGATGACATAACCACCACCAAACGGATGATGGAGCGAACTCACACCGGCTACTACCAACAAAAGGGTGATAGAGCAAACACTCTCACAATCTAACATCAACAAGATGACAGACACCCCAGGAAATGGATGATAGAAATAACTCACACCACCTACTACCACCAAAAGGATGATAGAGTAAAACTCTCGCACAATCTGACATCAACAAGATGACAGACCCACCACCAAAAGGGATATAGAGCGAATCACACCGGCTACTACCACCAAAAGGATGATAGAGCAAAACACTCGCACATCAACAAGATGACAGACCCACCACCAAAAGGATGATGGAGCAAACTCACACCGGCTACTACCACCAAAAGGATGATAGAGAAAAACACTCGCACAATCTGACATCAACAAGATGACATACATAGCACCAAAAGGATGATGGAGCAAACTCACACACGGCTATTACCACCAAAAGGCTGATAGAGCAAATACTTGAACAATCTGACATCAACAAGATGAAAGACACACTAGTAAAAGGATGATGGAGCTAACTCACACCAACTACTACCGCCAAAAGGATGATAGAGTAAAACACTCGCACAATCTGGCATCAACAAGATGACAGACACACCACCAAAAGGATGACGGCGCGAGTCACACCGGCTAATACGACCAAAAGGATGATAGAGAAAAACACTCGCACAATCTGACATCAACAAGATGATAGACCCACCACCAAAAGGAAGATGGAGCAAACTCACATCGGCTACTACCACCAAAAAGATGATAGAGCAAAACACTCGCATAATCTGACATCAACAAGATGATAGACCCACCACCAAATGGATGATAGAGATAACTCACACCGGCTACTACGACCAAAAGGATGATAGAGCTAAACACTCGCACAAACTGACATCAACAAGATGACATACACACCACCAAATGGACGATGGAGCTAACTCACACCAACTACTACCACCAAAAGGATGATAAAGTAAAACACTCGCACAATCTGACATCAACAAGATGACAGAACCACCACCAAACGGATGATGGAGCGAACTCACACCGGCTACTACCAACAAAAGGCTGATAGAGCAAACACTCGCACAATCCAACATCAACAAGATGACAGACACCCCACGAAATGGATGATAGAAATAACTCACCCCGACTACTACCACCAAAAGGATGATAGAGTAAAACTCTCGCACAATCTGACATCAACAAGATGACAGACCCACCACCAAAAGGAAGATAGAGCGAATCACACCGGCTACTACCACCAAAAGGATGATAGAGCAAAACACTCGCACAATCTGACATCAACAAGATGACAGACCCCACCACCAAAAGGATGATGGAGCAAACTCACACCGGCTACTACCACCAAAAGGATGATAGAGAAAAACACTCGCACAATCTGACATCAACAAGATGACATACATAGCACCAAAAGGATGATGGAGCAAACTCACACCGGCTATTACCACCAAAAGGCTGATAGAGAAAATACTTGAACAATCTGACATCAACAAGATGAAAGACAACAAAACTACTAAAAGGATGATGGAGCTAACTCACACCAACTACTACCGCCAAAAGGATGATAGAGTAAAACACTCGCACAATCTGGCATCAACAAGATGACAGACACACCACCAAAAGGATGACGCGCGAGTCCACACCGGCTAATACGACCAAAAGGATGATAGAGAAACACTCGCACAATCTGACATCAACAAGATGATAGACCCACCACCAAAAGGAAGATGGAGCAAACTCACATCGGCTACTACCACCAAAAAGATGATAGAGCAAAACACTCGCATAATCTGACATCAACAAGATGATAGACCCACCACCAAATGGATGATAGAGATAACTCACACCGGCTACTACGACCAAAAGGATGATAGAGCTAAACACTCGCACAAACTGACATCAACAAGAGGACATACACACCACCAAATGGACGATGGAGCTAACTCACACCAACTACTACCACCAAAAGGATGATAAAGTAAAACACTCGCACAATCTGACATCAACAAGATGACAGAACCACCACCAAACGGATGATGGAGCAAACTCACACCGGCTACTACCAACTAAAGGCTGATAGAGCAAACACTCGCACAATCTAACATCAACAAGATGACAGACACCCCCACGAAATGGATGATAGAAATAACTCACCCCGACTACTACCACCAAAAGGATGATAGAGTAAAACTCTCACACAATATGACATCAACAAGATGACAGACCCACCCACCCAAAAGGAAGATAGAGCGAATCACACCGGCTACTACCTCCAAAAGGATGATAGAGAAAAAACACTCGCACAATCTGACATCAACAAGATGACAGACCCACCACCAAAAGGATGATGGAGCAAACTCACACCGACTACTACCACCAAAAGGATGATAGATAAAAACACTCGCACAATCTGACATCAACAAGATGACATACATACCACCAAAAGGATGATGGAGCAAACTCACACCGGCTATTACCACCAAAATGCTGATAGAGCAAATACTTGAACAATCTGACATCAACAAGATGAAAGACACACCACTAAAAGGATGATGGAGCTAACTCACACCAACTACTACCGCCAAAAGGATGATAGAGTAAAACACTCGCACAATCTGACATCAACAAGATGACCGACACACCATCAAAAGGATGACGGCGCGAGTCACAACGGCTAATACGACCAAAAGGATGATAGAGAAAACACTCGCACAATCTGACATCAACAAGATGATAGACCCACCACCAAAAGGAAGATGGAGCAAACTCACATCGGCTACTACCACCAAAAGGATGATAGAGCAAAACACTCGCATAATCTGACATCAACAAGATGATAGACCCACCACCAAATGGATGATAGATATAACTCACACCGGCTACTACCACCAAAAGGATGATAGAGCTAAACACTCGCACAAACTGACATCAACAAGATGACAGACACACCACCAAAAGGACGATGGAGCTAACTCACACCAACTACTACCACCAAAAGGATAATAAAGCAAAACACTCGCACAATCTGACATCAACAAGATGACAGAACCACCACCAAAAGGATGATGGAGCAAACTCACACCGGCTACTACCACCAAAAGGATGATAGAGAAAAACACTCGCACAATCTGACATCAACAAGATGACATACATACCACCAAAAGGATGATGGAGCAAACTCACACCGGCTATTACCACCAAAAGGCTGATAGAGCAAATACTTGAACAATCTGACATCAACAAGATGAAAGACACACCACTAAAAGGATGATGGAGCTAACTCACACCAACTACTACCGGCATAAGGATGATAGAGTAAAACACTCGCACAATCTGGCATCAACAAGATGACAGACACACCACCAAAAGGATGACGGCGCGAGTCACACCGGCTAATACGACCAAAAGGATGATAGAGAAAAACACTCGCACAATCTGACATCAACCAGATGATAGACCCACCACCAAAAGGAAGATGGAGCAAACTCACATCGGCTACTACTACCAAAAGGATGATAGAGCAAAACACTCGCATAATCTGACATCAACAAGATGATAGACCCACCACCAAATGGATGATAGAGATAACTCACACCGGCTACTACGACCAAAAGGATGATAGAGCTAAACACTCGCACAAACTGACATCAACAAGATGACAAACACACCACCAAAAAGACGATGGAGCTAACTCACACAAACTACTACCACCAAGAGGATGATAAAGTAAAACACTCGCACAATCTGACATCAACAAGATGACAGAACCACCACCAAACGGATGATGGAGCGAACTCACACCGGCTACTACCAACAAAAGGCTGATAGAGCAAACACTCGCACAATCTAACATCAACAAGATGACAGACACCCCACGAAATGGATGATAGAAATAACTCACCCCGACTACTACCACCAAAAGGATGATAGAGTAAAACTCTCGCACAATCTGACATCAACAAGATGACAGACCCACCACCAAAAGGAAGATAGAGCGAATCACACCGGCTACTACCACCAAAAGGATGATAGAGCAAAACACTCGCACAATCTGACATCAACAAGATGACAGACCCACCACCAAAAGGATGATGGAGCAAACTCACACCGACTACTACCACCAAAAGGATGATAGAGAAAAACACTCGCACAATTTGACAACAACAAGATGACATACATACCACCAAAAGGATGATGGAGCAAACTCACACTGGCTATTACCACCAAAAGGCTGATAGAGCAAATACTTGAACAATCTGACATCAACAAGATGAAAGACACACCACTAAAAGGATGATGGAGCTAACTCACACCAACTACTACCGCCAAAAGGATGATAGAGTAAAACACTCGCACAATCTGGCATCAACAAGATGACAGACACACCACCAAAAGGATGACGCGCGAGTCACACCGGCTAATACGACCAAAAGGATGATAGAGAAAAACACTCGCACAATCTGACATCAACAAGATAATAGACCCACCACCAAAAGGAAGATGGAGCAAACTCACATCGGCTACTACCACCAAAAAGATGATAGAGCAAAACACTCGCATAATCTGACATCAACAAGATGATAGACCCACCACCAAATGGATGATAGAGATAACTCACACCGGCTACTACGACCAAAAGGATGATAGAGCTAAACACTCGCACAAACTGACATCAACAAGATGACATACACACCACCAAATGGACGATGGAGCTAACTCACACCAACTACTACCACCAAAAGGATGATAAAGTAAAACACTCGCACAATCTGACATCAACAAGATGACAGAACCACCACCAAACGGATGATGGAGCAAACTCACACCGGCTACTACCAACTAAAGGCTGATAGAGCAAACACTCGCACAATCTAACATCAACAAGATGACAGACACCCCACGAAATGGATGATAGAAATAACTCACCCCGACTACTACCACCAAAAGGATGATAGAGTAAAACTCTCACACAATATGACATCAACAAGATGACAGACCCACCACCAAAAGGAAGATAGAGCGAATCACACCGGCTACTACCTCCAAAAGGATGATAGAGAAAAACACTCGCACAATCTGACATCAACAAGATGACAGACCCACCACCAAAAGGATGATGGAGCAAACTCACACCGACTACTACCACCAAAAGGATGATAGATAAAAACACTCGCACAATCTGACATCAACAAGATGACATACATACCACCAAAAGGATGATGGAGCAAACTCACACCGGCTATTACCACCAAAAGGCTGATAGAGCAAATACTTGAACAATCTGACATCAACAAGACTAAAGACACACCACTAAAAGGATGATGGAGCTAACTCACACCAACTACTACCGCCAAAAGGATGATAGAGTAAAACACTCGCACAATCTGACATCAACAAGATGACCGACACACCATCAAAAGGATGACGGCGCGAGTCACAACGGCTAATACGACCAAAAGGATGATAGAGAAAACACTCGCACAATCTGACATCAACAAGATGATAGACCCACCACCAAAAGGAAGATGGAGCAAACTCACATCGGCTACTACCACCAAAAGGATGATAGAGCAAAACACTCGCATAATCTGACATCAACAAGATGATAGACCCACCACCAAATGGATGATAGAGATAACTCACACCGGCTACTACCACCAAAAGGATGATAGAGCTAAACACTCGCACAAACTGACATCAACAAGATGACAGACACACCACCAAAAGGACGATGGAGCTAACTCACACCAACTACTACCACCAAAAGGATGATAAAGTAAAACACTCGCACAATCTGACATCAACAAGATGACAGAACCACCACCAAACGGATGATGGAGCGAACTCACACCGGCTACTACCAACAAAAGGCTGATAGAGCAAACACTCGCACAATCTAACATCAACAAGATGACAGACACCCCACGAAATGGATGATAGAAATAACTCACCCCGACTACTACCACCAAAAGGATGATAGAGTAAAACTCTCGCACAATCTGACATCAACAAGATGACAGACCCACCACCAAAAGGAAGATAGAGCGAATCACACCGGCTACTACCACCAAAAGGATGATAGAGCAAAACACTCGCACAATCTGACATCAACAAGATGACAGACCCACCACCAAAAGGATGATGGAGCAAACTCACACCGGCTACTACCACCAAAAGGATGATAGAGAAAAACACTCGCACAATCTGACATCAACAAGATGACATACATAGCACCAAAAGGATGATGGAGCAAACTCACACCGGCTATTACCACCAAAAGGCTGATAGAGAAAATACTTGAACAATCTGACATCAACAAGATGAAAGACTCACTACTAAAAGGATGATGGAGCTAACTCACACCAACTACTACCGCCAAAAGGATGATAGAGTAAAACACTCGCACAATCTGGCATCAACAAGATGACAGACACACCACCAAAAGGATGACGCGCGAGTCACACCGGCTAATACGACCAAAAGGATGATAGAGAAAAACACTCGCACAATCTGACATCAACAAGATGATAGACCCACCACCAAAAGGAAGATGGAGCAAACTCACATCGGCTACTACCACCAAAAAGATGATAGAGCAAAACACTCGCATAATCTGACATCAACAAGATGATAGACCCACCACCAAATGGATGATAGAGATAACTCACACCGGCTACTACGACCAAAAGGATGATAGAGCTAAACACTCGCACAAACTGACATCAACAAGATGACATACACACCACCAAATGGACGATGGAGCTAACTCACACCAACTACTACCACCAAAAGGATGATAAAGTAAAACACTCGCACAATCTGACATCAACAAGATGACAGAACCACCACCAAACGGATGATGGAGCAAACTCACACCGGCTACTACCAACTAAAGGCTGATAGAGCAAACACTCGCACAATCTAACATCAACAAGATGACAGACACCCCACGAAATGGATGATAGAAATAACTCACCCCGACTACTACCACCAAAAGGATGATAGAGTAAAACTCTCACACAATATGACATCAACAAGATGACAGACCCACCACCAAAAGGAAGATAGAGCGAATCACACCGGCTACTACCTCCAAAAGGATGATAGAGAAAAACACTCGCACAATCTGACATCAACAAGATGACAGACCCACCACCAAAAGGATGATGGAGCAAACTCACACCGACTACTACCACCAAAAGGATGATAGATAAAAACACTCGCACAATCTGACATCAACAAGATGACATACATACCACCAAAAGGATGATGGAGCAAACTCACACCGGCTATTACCACCAAAAGGCTGATAGAGCAAATACTTGAACAATCTGACATCAACAAGATGAAAGACACACCACTAAAAGGATGATGGAGCTAACTCACACCAACTACTACCGCCAAAAGGATGATAGAGTAAAACACTCGCACAATCTGACATCAACAAGATGACCGACACACCATCAAAAGGATGACGGCGCGAGTCACAACGGCTAATACGACCAAAAGGATGATAGAGAAAACACTCGCACAATCTGACATCAACAAGATGATAGACCCACCACCAAAAGGAAGATGGAGCAAACTCACATCGGCTACTACCACCAAAAGGATGATAGAGCAAAACACTCGCATAATCTGACATCAACAAGATGATAGACCCACCACCAAATGGATGATAGAGATAACTCACACCGGCTACTACCACCAAAAGGATGATAGAGCTAAACACTCGCACAAACTGACATCAACAAGATGACAGACACACCACCAAAAGGACGATGGAGCTAACTCACACCAACTACTACCACCAAAAGGATAATAAAGCAAAACACTCGCACAATCTGACATCAACAAGATGACAGAACCACCACCAAAAGGATGATGGAGCAAACTCACACCGGCTACTACCACCAAAAGGATGATAGAGAAAAACACTCGCACAATCTGACATCAACAAGATGACATACATACCACCAAAAGGATGATGGAGCAAACTCACACCGGCTATTACCACCAAAAGGCTGATAGAGCAAATACTTGAACAATCTGACATCAACAAGATGAAAGACACACCACTAAAAGGATGATGGAGCTAACTCACACCAACTACTACCGGCATAAGGATGATAGAGTAAAACACTCGCACAATCTGGCATCAACAAGATGACAGACACACCACCAAAAGGATGACGGCGCGAGTCACACCGGCTAATACGACCAAAAGGATGATAGAGAAAAACACTCGCACAATCTGACATCAACCAGATGATAGACCCACCACCAAAAGGAAGATGGAGCAAACTCACATCGGCTACTACTACCAAAAGGATGATAGAGCAAAACACTCGCATAATCTGACATCAACAAGATGATAGACCCACCACCAAATGGATGATAGAGATAACTCACACCGGCTACTACCACCAAAAGGATGATAGAGCTAAACACTCGCACAAACTGACATCAACAAGATGACAGACACACCACCAAAAGGACGATGGAGCTAACTCACACCAACTACTACCACCAAAAGGATGATAAAGCAAAACACTCGCACAATCTGACATCAACAAGATGACAGAACCACCACCAAACGAATGATGGAGCAAACTCACACCGGCTACTACCAACAAAAGGCTGATAGAGCAAACACTCGCACAATCTAACATCAACAAGATGACAGACACCTCACCAAATGGATGATAGAGCTAACTCACCCCGACTAATACCACCAAAAGGATGATAGAGTTAAACTCTCGCACAATCTGACATCAACAAGATGACAGACCCACCACCAAAAGGAAGATAGAGCGAATCACACCGGCTACTACCACCAAAAGGATGATAGAGCAAAACACTCGCACAATTTGACATCAACAAGATGACAGATCCACCACCAAAAGGATGATGGAGCAAACTCACACTGGCTACTACCACCAAAAGGATGATAGAGAAAAACACTCGCACAATCTGACATCAACAAGATGACATACATACCACCAAAAGGATGATGGAGCAAACTCACACTGGGTATTACCACCAAAAGGCTGATAGAGCAAATACTCGAACAATCTGACATCAACAAGATGAAAGACACACCACCAAAAGGATGATGGAGCTAACTCACACCAACTACTACCGCCAAAAGGATGATAGAGTAAAACACTCGCACAATCTGACATCAACAAGATGACCGACACACCACCAAAAGGATGACGGCGCGAGTCACACCGGCTAATACGACCAAAAGGATGATAGAGAAAAACACTCGCACAATCTGACATCAACAAGATGATAGACCCAACACCAAAAGGAAGATGGGGCAAACTCACATCGGCTACAACCTCCAAAACGATGATAGAGCAAAACACTCGCATAATCTGACATCAACAAGATGATAGACCCACCACCAAATGGATGATAGAGATAACTCACACCGGCTACTACCACCAAAAGGATGATAGAGCTAAACACTCGCACAAACTGACATCAACAAGATGACAGACACACCACCAAAAGGACAATGGAGCTAACTCACACCAACTACTACCACCAAAAGGATGATAAAGGAAAACACTCGCACAATCTGACATCAACAAGATGACAGAACCACCACCAAACGGATGATGGAGCGAACTCACACCGGCTATTACCAACAAAAGGCTGATAGAGCAAACACTCGCACAATCTAACATCAACAAGATGACAGACACCCCACCAAATGGATGATAGAGCTAACTCACCCCGACTACTACCACCAAAAGGATGATAGAGTTAAACTCTCGCACAATCTGACATCAACAAGATGACAGACCCACCACCAAAAAGAAGATAGAGCGAATCACACCGGCTACTACCACCAAAAGGATGATAGAGCAAAACACTCGCACAATTTGACATCAACAAGATGACAGATCCACCACCAAAAGGATGATGGAGCAAACTCACACTGTCTACTACCACCAAAAGGATGATAGAGAAAAACACTCGCACAATCTGACATCAACAAGATGACATACATACCACCAAAAGGATGATGGAGCAAACTCACACTGGCTTTTACCACCAAAAGGCTGATAGAGCAAATACTCGAACAATATGACATCAACAAGATGAAAGACACACCACCAAAAGGATGATGGAGCTAACTCACAACAACTACTACCGCCAAAAGGATGATAGAGTAAAACACTCGCACAATCTGACATCAACAAGATGACCGACACACCACCAAAAGGATGACGGCGCGAGTCACACCGGCTAATACGACCAAAAGGATGATAGAGAAAAACACTCGCACAATCTGACATCAACAAGATGATAGACCCACCACCAAAAGGAAGATGGAGCAAACTCACATCGGCTACTACCACCAAAAGGATGATAGAGCAAAACAAACACACAATCTGACATCAAAACGATGATAGACCCACCACCAAATGGATGATAGAGATAACTCACACCGGCTACTACCACCAAAAGGATGATAGAGCTAAACACTCGCACAAACTGACATCACAAGATGACAGACACACCACCAAAAGGACGATGGAGCTAACTCACACCAACTACTACCACCAAAAGGATGATAAAGCAAAACACTCGCACAATCTGACATCAACAAGATGACAGAACCACCACCAAACGGATGATGGAGCGAACTCACACCGGCTACTACCAACAAAAGGCTGATAGAGCAAACACTCGCACAATCTAACATCAACAAGATGTGAGACACCCCACCAAATCGATGATACAGCTAACTCACCCCGACTACTACCACCAAAAGGATGATAGAGTAAAACTCTCGCACAATCTGACATCAACAAGGTGACAGACCCACCACCAAAAGGAAGATAGAGTGAATCACACCGGCTACTACCACCAAAAGGACGATAGAGCAAAACACTCGCACAATCTGACATCTACAAGATGACAGACCCACCACCAAAAGGATGATGGAGACAACTCACACCGGATACTACCACTAAAAGGATGATAGAGAAAAACACTCGCACAATCTGACATCAACAAGATGACATACATACCACCAAAAGGATGATGGAGCAAACTCACACCGGCTACTACCACCAAAAGGCTGATAGAGCAAATACTCGAACAATCTGACATCAACAAGACGAAAGACACACCACCAAAAGGATGATGGAGCTAACTCACACCAACTACTACCGCCACAAGGATGATAGAGTAAAACACTGCACAATCTGACATCAAAAGATGACAGACACACCACCAAAAGGATGACGGCACGAGTCACACCGGCTAATACGACCAAAAGGATGATAGAGAAAAACACTCGCACAATCTGACATCAACAAGATGATAGATCCACCACCAAAAGGAAGATGGAGCAAACTCACATCGGCTACTACCACCAAAAGGATGATAGAGCAAAACACTCGCACAATCAGACATCAACAAGATGACAGACCTACCACCAAAAGGAGGATGGAGCTAACTCACACCAGCTACTACCGCCAAAAGGATGATAGAGTAAAACACTCGCACAATCTGACATCAACAAGATGACAGACACACCACCAAAAGGATGACGGCGCAAGTCACACCGGCTACTACCAACAAAAGGCTGATAGAGCAAACACTCGCACAATCTAACATCAACAAGATGACAGACACCCCACGAAATGGATGATAGAGCTAACTCACCCCGACTACTACCACCAAAAGGATGATAGAGTAAAACTCTCGCACAATCTTACATCAACAAGATGACAGACCCACCACCAAAAGGAAGATAGAGCGAATCACACTGGCTACTACCACCAAATGGATGATAGAGCAAAACACTCGCACAATCTGACATCACAAGATGACAGACCCACCACCAAAAGGATGATGGAGCAAACTCACACCGGATACTACCACCAAAAGGATGATAGACAAAAACACTCGCACAATCTGACATCAACAAGATGACATTCATACCACCAAAAGGATGATGGAGCAAACTCACACTGGCTATTACAACCAAAAGGCTGATAGAGCAAATACTCGAACAATCTGACATCAACAAGATGAAAGACACACCACTAAAAGGATGACGGAGCTAACTCACACCAATTACCACCGCCAAAAGGATGATAGAGTAAAACACTCGCACAATCTGACATCAACAAGATGACAGACACACCACCAAAAGGATGACGGCGCGAGTCAACACCGGCTAATACGACCAAAAGGATGATAGAGAAAAACACTCGCACAATCTGACATCAACAAGATGATAGACCCACCACCAAAAGGAAGATGGAGCAAACTCACATCGGCTACTACCACCAAAAGGATGATAGAGCAAAACAATCGCACAATCTGACATCAACAAGATGAGAGACCCACCACCAAATGGATGATAGAGATAACTCACACCGGCTACTACCACCAAAAGGATGATAGAGCTAAACACTCGCACAAAATGACATCAACAAGATGACAGACACACCACCAAAAGGACGATGGAGCTAACTCACACCAACTACTACCACCAAAAGGATGATAAAGCAAAACACTCGCACAATCTGACATCAACAAGATGACAGAACCACCACCAAACAGATGATGGAGCAAACTCACACCGGCTACTACCAACAAAAGGCTGATAGAGCAAACACTCGCACAATCTAATATCAACAAGATGAGAGACACCCTACCAAATGGATGATACAACTAACTCACCCCGACTACTACCACCAAAAGGATGATAGAGTAAAACTCTCGCACAATCTTACATCAACAAGATGACAGACCCACCACCAAAAGGAAGATAGAGCGAATCACACCGGCTACTACCACCAAAAGGACGATAGAGCAAAACACTCGCACAACCTGACATCAACAAGATGACAGACCCACCACCAAAAGGATGATGGAGCAAACTCACACCGGCTACTACCACCAAAAGGATGATAGAGAAAAACACTCGCACAATCTGGCATCAACAAGATGACATACATACCGCCAAAAGGATGATGGAGCAAATTCACACCGGCTACTACCACCAAAAGGCTGATAGAGCAAATACTCGAACAATCTGACATCAACAAGATGAAAGACACACCACCAAAAGGATGATGGAGCTAACTCACACCAACTACTACCGCCAAAAGGATGATAGAGTAAAACACTCGCACAATCTGACATCAACAAGATGACCAACACACCACCAAAAGGATGACGGCACGAGTCACACCGGCTAATACGACCAAAAGGATGATAGAGAAAAACACTCGCACAATCTGACATCAACAAGATGATAGACCCACCACCAAAAGGAAGATGGAGCAAACTCACATCGGCTACTACCACCAAAAGGATGATAGAGCAAAATAATCGCACAATCTGACATCAAAACGATGATAGACCCACCACCAAATGGATGATAGAGATAACTCACACCGGCTACTACCACCAAAAGGATGATAGAGCTAAACACTCGCACAAACTGACATCAACAAGATGACAGACACACCACCAAAAGGACGATGGAGCTAACTCACACCAACTACTACCACCAAAAGGATGATAAAGCAAAACACTCGCACAATCTGACATCAACAAGATGACAGAACCACCACCAAACGGATGATGGAGCGAACTCACACCGGCTACTACCAACAAAAGGCTGATAGAGCAAACACTCGCACAATCTAACATCAACAAGATGTGAGACACCCCACCAAATGGATGATACAGCTAACTCACCCCGACTACTACCACCAAAAGGATGATAGAGTAAAACTCTCGCACAATCTGACATCAACAAGGTGACAGACCCACCACCAAAAGGATGATAGAGTGAATCACACCGGCTACTACCACCAAAAGGACGATAGAGCAAAACACTCGCACAATCTGACATCTACAAGATGACAGACCCACCACCAAAAGGATGATGGAGACAACTCACACCGGCTACTACCACTAAAAGGAAGATAGAGAAAAACACTCGCACAATCTGACATCAACAAGATGACATACATACCACCAAAAGGATGATGGAGCAAACTCACACCGGCTACTACCACCAAAAGGCTGATAGAGCAAATACTCGAACAATCTGACATCAACAAGATGAAAGACACACCACCAAAAGGATGATGGAGCTAACTCACACCAACTACTACCGCCAAAAGGATGATAGAGTAAAACACTGCACAATCTGACATCAAAAAGATGACAGACACACCACCAAAAGGATGACGGCACGAGTCACACCGGCTAATACGACCAAAAGGATGATAGAGAAAAACACTCGCACAATCTGACATCAACAAGATGATAGATCCACCACCAAAAGGAAGATGGAGCAAACTCACATCGGCTACTACCACCAAAAGGATGATAGAGCAAAACACTCGCACAATCAGACATCAACAAGATGACAGACCTACCACCAAAAGGAGGATGGAGCTAACTCACACCAGCTACTACCGCCAAAAGGATGATAGAGTAAAACACTCGCACAATCTGACATCAACAACATGACAGACACACCACCAAAAGGATGACGGCGCAAGTCACACCGGCTACTACCAACAAAAGGCTGATAGAGCAAACACCCGCATAATCTAACATCATCAAGATGACAGAC
The DNA here is from genome assembly GCA_963859935.3 of Lathyrus sativus. Lineage (NCBI taxonomy): Eukaryota > Viridiplantae > Streptophyta > Magnoliopsida > Fabales > Fabaceae > Lathyrus > Lathyrus sativus. The sequence goes on from CAWUDS030007001.1 coordinate 22,870, forward strand.
ACCCCACGAAATGGATGATAGAGCTAACTCACCCCGACTACTACCACCAAAAGGATGATAGAGTAAAACTCTCGCACAATCTTACATCAACAAGATGACAGACCCACCACCAAAAGGAAGATAGAGCGAATCACACCGGCTACTACCACCAAATGGATGATAGAGCAAAACACTCGCACAATCTGACATCAACAAGATGACAGACCCACCACCAAAAGGATGATGGAGCAAACTCACACCGGATACTACCACCAAAAGGATGATAGACAAAAACACTCGCACAATCTAACATCAACAAGATGACATTCATACCACCAAAAGGATGATGGAGCAAACTCACACTGGCTATTACAACCAAAAGGCTGATAGAGCAAATACTCGAACAATCTGACATCAACAAGATGAAAGACACACCACTAAAAGGATGACAGAGCTAACTCACACCAATTACCACCGCCAAAAGGATGATAGAGTAAAACACTCGCACAATCTGACATCAACAAGATGACAGACACACCACCAAAAGGATGACGGCGCGAGTCACACCGGCTAATACGACCAAAAGGATGATAGAGAAAAACACTCGCACAATCTGACATCAACAAGATGATAGACCCACCACCAAAAGGAAGATGGAGCAAACTCACATCGGCTACTACCACCAAAAGGATGATAGAGCAAAACAATCGCACAATCTGACATCAACAAGATGAGAGACCCACAACCAAATGGATGATAGAGATAACTCACACCGGCTACTACCACCAAAAAGATGATAGAGCTAAACACTCGCACAAAATGACATCAACAAGATGACAGACACACCAACAAAAGGACGATGGAGCTAACTCACACCAACTACTACCACCAAAAGGATGATAAAGCAAAATACTCGCACAATCTGACATCAACAAGATGACAGAACCACCACCAAACAGATGATGGAGCAAACTCACACCGGCTACTACAAACAAAAGGCTGATAGAGCAAACACTCGCACAATCTAATATCAACAAGATGAGAGACCACCTACCAAATGGATGATACAGCTAACTCACCCCGACTACTACCACCAAAAGGATGATAGAGTAAAACTCTCGCACAATCTTACATCAACAAGATGACAGACCCACCACCAAAAGGAAGATAGAGCGAATCACACCGGCTACTACCACCAAAAGGACGATAGAGCAGAACACTCGCACAACCTGACATCAACAAGATGTCAGACCCACCACCAAAAGGATGATGGAGCAAACTCACACCGGCTACTACCACCAAAAGGATGATAGAGAAAAACACTCGCACAATCTGACATCAACAAGATGACATACATACCGCCAAAAGGATGATGGAGCAAATTCACACCGGCTACTACCACCAAAAGGCTGATAGAGCAAATACTCGAACAATCTGACATCAACAAGATGAAAGACACACCACCAAAAGGATGATGGAGCTAACTCACACCAACTACTACCGCCAAAAGGATGATAGAGTAAAACACTCGCACAATCTGACATCAACAAGATGACCGACACACCACCAAAAGGATGACGGCGCGAGTCACACCAGCTAATACGACCAAAAGGATGATAGAGAAAAACACTCGCACATCTGACATCAACAAGATGATAGACCCACCACCAAAAGGAAGATGGAGCAAACTCACATCGGCTACTACCACCAAAAGGATGATAGAGCAAAACAATCGCACAATCTGACATCAAAACGATGATAGACCCACCACCAAATGGATGATAGAGATAACTCACACCGGCTACTACCACCAAAAGGATGATAGAGCTAAACACTCGCACAAACTGACATCAACAAGATGACAGACACACTACCAAAAGGACGATGGAGCTAACTCACACCAACTACTACCACCAAAAGGATGATAAAGCAAAACACTCGCACAATCTGACATCAACAAGATGACAGAACCACCACCAAACGGATGATGGAGCGAACACACACCGGCTACTACCAACAAAAGGCTGATATAGCAAACACTCGCACAATCTAACATCAACAAGATGTGAGACACCCCACCAAATGGATGATACAGCTAACTCACCCCGACTACTACCACCAAAAGGATGATAGAGTAAAACTCTCGCACAATCTGACATCAACAAGGTGACAGACCCACCACCAAAAGGAAGATAGAGTGAATCACACCGGCTACTTCCACCAAAAGGACGATAGAGCAAAACACTCGCACAATCTGACATCTACAAGATGACAGACCCACCACCAAAAGGATGATGGAGACAACTCACACCGGCTACTACCACTAAAAGGATGATAGAGAAAAACATTCGCACAATCTGACATCAACAAGATGACATACATACCACCAAAAGGATGATGGAGCAAACTCACACCGGCTACTACCACCAAAAGGCTGATAGAGCAAATACTCGAACAATCTGACATCAACAAGACGAAAGACACACCACCAAAAGGATGATGGAGCTAACTCACACCAACTACTACCGCCAAAAGGATGATAGAGTAAAACACTGCACAATCTGACATCAAAAAGATGACAGACACACCACCAAAAGGATGACGGCACGAGTCACACCGGCTAATACGACCAAAAGGATGATAGAGAAAAACACTCGCACAATCTGACATCAACAAGATGATAGATCCACCACCAAAAGGAAGATGGAGCAACCTCACATCGGCTACTACCACCAAAAGGATGATAGAGCAAAACACTCGCACAATCAGACATCAACAAGATGACAGACCTACCACCAAAAGGAGGATGGAGCTAACTCACACCAGCTACTACCGCCAAAAGGATGATAGAGTAAAACACTCGCACAATCTGACATCAACAAGATGACATACACACCACCAAAAGGATGACGGCGCAAGTCACACCGGCTACTACCAACAAAAGGCTGATAGAGCAAACACTCGCACAATCTAACATCAACAAGATGACAGACACCCCACGAAATGGATGATAGAGCTAACTCACCCCGACTACTACCACCAAAAGGATGATAGAGTAAAACTCTCGCACAATCTTACATCAACAAGATGACAGACCCACCACCAAAAGGAAGATAGAGCGAATCACACCGGCTACTACCACCAAATGGATGATAGAGCAAAACACTCGCACAATCTGACATCAACAAGATGACAGACCCACCACCAAAAGGATGATGGAGCAAACTCACACCGGATACTACCACCAAAAGGATGATAGACAAAAACACTCGCACAATCTGACATCAACAAGATGACAGAACCATCACCAAACGGATGATGGAGCGAACTCACACCCGGCTACTACCAACAAAAGGCTGATAGAGCAAACACTCGCACAATCTAACATCAACAAGATGTGAGACACCCCACCAAATGGATGATACAGCTAACTCACCCCGACTACTACCACCAAAAGGATGATAGAGTAAAACTCTCGCACAATCTGACATCAACAAGGTGACAGACCCACCACCAAAAGGAAGATAGAGTGAATCACACCGGCTACTACCACCAAAAGGACGATAGAGCAAAACACTCGCACAATCTGACATCTGCAAGATGACAGACCCACCACTAAAAGGATGATGGAGACAACTCACACCGGCTACTACCACTAAAAGGATGATAGAGAAAAACACTCGCACAATCTGACATCAACAAGATGACATACATACCACCAAAAGGATGATGGAGCAAACTCACACCGGCTACTACCACCAAAAGACTGATAGAGCAAATACTCGAACAATCTGACATCAACAAGATGAAAGACACACCACCAAAAGGATGATGGAGCTAACTCACACCAACTACTACCGCCAAAAGGATGATAGAGTAAAACACTGCACAATCTGACATCAAAAAGATGACAGACACACCACCAAAAGGATGACGGCACGAGTCACACCGGCTAATACGACCAAAAGGATGATAGAGAAAAACACTCGCACAATCTGACATCAACAAGATGATAGATCCACCACCAAAAGGAAGATGGAGCAACCTCACATCGGCTACTACCACCAAAAGGATGATAGAGCAAAACACTCGCACAATCAGACATCAACAAGATGACAGACCTACCACCAAAAGGAGGATGGAGCTAACTCACACCAGCTACTACCGCCAAAAGGATGATAGAGTAAAACACTCGCACAATCTGACATCAACAAGATGACATACACACCACCAAAAGGATGACGGCGCAAGTCACACCGGCTACTACCAACAAAAGGCTGATAGAGCAAACACTCGCACAATCTAACATCAACAAGATGACAGACACCCCACGAAATGGATGATAGAGCTAACTCACCCCGACTACTACCACCAAAAGGATGATAGAGTAAAACTCTCGCACAATCTTACATCAACAAGATGACAGACCCACCACCAAAAGGAAGATAGAGCGAATCACACCGGCTACTACCACCAAATGGATGATAGAGCAAAACACTCGCACAATCTGACATCAACAAGATGACAGACCCACCACCAAAAGGATGATGGAGCAAACTCACACCGGATACTACCACCAAAAGGATGATAGACAAAAACACTCGCACAATCTGACATCAACAAGATGACAGAACCATCACCAAACGGATGATGGAGCGAACCTCCACCCCCCCACGACCGGCTACTACCAACAAAAGGCTGATAGAGCAAACACTCGCACAATCTAACATCAACAAGATGTGAGACACCCCACCAAATGGATGATACAGCTAACTCACCCCGACTACTACCACCAAAAGGATGATAGAGTAAAACTCTCGCACAATCTGACATCAACAAGGTGACAGACCCACCACCAAAAGGAAGATAGAGTGAATCACACCGGCTACTACCACCAAAAGGACGATAGAGCAAAACACTCGCACAATCTGACATCTGCAAGATGACAGACCCACCACTAAAAGGATGATGGAGACAACTCACACCGGCTACTACCACTAAAAGGATGATAGAGAAAAACACTCGCACAATCTGACATCAACAAGATGACATACATACCACCAAAAGGATGATGGAGCAAAGTCACACCGGCTACTACCACCAAAAGACTGATAGAGCAAATACTCGAACAATCTGACATCAACAAGATGAAAGACACACCACCAGAAGGATGATGGAGCTAACTCACACCAACTACTACCGCCAAAAGGATGATAGAGTAAAACACTGCACAATCTGACATCAAAAAGATGACAGACACACCACCAAAAGGATGACGGCACGAGTCACACCGGCTAATACGACCAAAAGGATGATAGAGAAAAACACTCGCACAATCTGACATCAACGAGATGATAGATCCACCACCAAAAGGAAGATGGAGCAAACTCACATCGGCTACTACCACCAAAAGGATGATTGAGCAAAACACTCGCACAATCAGACATCAACAAGATGACAGACCTACCACCAAAAGGAGGATGGAGCTAACTCACACCAGCTACTACCGCCAAAAGGATGATAGAGTAAAACACTCGCACAATCTGACATCAACAAGATGACAGACACACCACCAAAAGGATGACGGTGCAAGTCACACCGGCTACTACCAACAAAAGGCTGATAGAGCAAACACTCGCACAATCTAACATCAACAAGATGACAGACACCCCACGAAATGGATGATAGAGCTAACTCACCCCGACTACTACCACCAAAAGGATGATAGAGTAAAACTCTCGCACAATCTTACATCAACAAGATGACAGACCCACCACCAAAAGGAAGATAGAGCGAATCACACCGGCTACTACCACCAAATGGATGATAGAGCAAAACACTCGCACAATCTGACATCA
>CAWUDS030007002.1:0-28699 GCA_963859935.3 Lathyrus sativus
CCAACTTCGACACCAACCTCTTTGCATCATAATAACTTGTAGGCAAGTTGTCTTTCTAGAGTCGCATCCAACATCATTTTTGCAAAGTATTCCAAGCACTGATCAGGAACATTCCAATTTGACTTTGCGGCCAATAATCTCACACATATTGATAATTTTGAATCTGCCGACCTCTCAAACAACAGTGTATTCATTTCTTTCACAATTGGTAAAATCTTTGTGCTTCCTCATTCGACAACTCTTCCCCATCAAAATCTTGAGGTTCATCATATGTCACATTTACACCATATGTGATCAACTGCTTGATGCGCTGTGTATTAGTTGTCTCTGCATGTACGTTACTCGGCAGTTGTTCTCCATTATATGTCCAAACCCAATAATTTTTAATGAAACCCTTCTCTTCAAATGACGTTCTACTTCCTCTAGGTCACTAGTTATAGGTCTACATTCACATTTAAGACAAGGACATCTTACTCCTCCTTCACGTCAACAACATTCTTGTGCAAATGCCCACGTGATAAATCCTTTAACTCCTTCCTCAAAATTTTGTGTAAGTCCACGTCTGCCTAGTAACGTTCTATCGTACATCCAACTACGATAGTAACGAAAATATTCCATCCTGCACATTTGTACTATCATTATATATCATTTTAATTAAATATGTGATTTTAATATATACAAAATAATATAATTCTTTTTCACATTGTTTTAACCTAATATAAAATAAAAATATTACTTCAATATTACTGTCATATTATACAACAACCTAATTTTGTAACATTATTTTAAAATATTGTCTTACTATAAAAATATAAAAATATAAATACAAATATAAAAATATAAAATCTAATTATACATTTTAACCTAATAAAAATAAATTTAATATTAATTATTTGCGAATTAATATTTTTTCTATTTGTTTTAATATTATACATTTTACGAATTACTTTTGTTTTAAATTCTATTTTTTAAAATAATTTTATTTTATAAATTGTGTTTTTAATAATCTACATAACATATTTTTACAAGTTAATTTTTTCTATAAAATATTTTTTAATAAAAATACTTCTATTTACTAAATACTTCTTCTAAAAATATTTACAGTTCTGTTTCTAATCTACATAACATTATGTTTTTTAAAAATAATTTTTAATTTTTTCTATTTACAATTTTGTTTACTAAAAATATTTTTAAAAATCTGTTTTTTTCTAAAATATAATATATATTTTGTTTATTAAAATATAATACATATTCTAAAATATAATATATAATTTATTTACTAAAAATAACACATTTAAAATATAATATATATATTCATTATTTTTAAAAATATGTTTTTTCTAAAAATTATTTTTTACAATTATGTATACTAAATATATATATATATATATATATATATATATATATATATATATAATATATATATATATATATATATATATATATATATATATATATATATATATATATATATATATATATATATATATATATATATATATATATATAATATATATATATATATATATATATATACTATATATATATATATATATATATATATATATATATATATATATTCTGTTTTTAATAAAAATAACATATTTAAATACTACAACAACAACCAAACATTTCATATACAATGTTATTCATATATAATCAATATTATTCACATTTAAAATATAATATATATTCTGTTTTTCATATATAATCAATGAATTATATTTATATACAACAACAACCAAACATTTCATATACAATATTATTCCTATAAATCTAAAAAATAAATAATTTAAATTACATAAATATCTCAATAGAGTAAAAATAACGCTTAAATCTTTAATCTTGATGAGTTCCTCTTGAATCTTCCAAATCTTGATCTTCTGAAGAAAAAAAAAAGAAAATTAATGATGAGAAAATATTAAAATAAAATATAAAACGAAAATAAAAAGTAAGAATGTAAAACATTAACCATACCTATGAAAATGTAAAATTTTGTAAAATGCAGTGAAGGAGGAGAGGAAACAAAGAAAGCAAGCAAGGAAGAAGGAAGAAGGAAGGAGAAGAAAGAAATGCGTGAAGAGTTCTGAGTTTTGGATTTATATAGTGTAATTTGTGACGTGGTAAACACGTGGGAAGGTACCCACGTGAACACCACGTCGAAAAAATGACTCATATATCTCATTTGCGACGTGAAAAGCACTTGGGAAAGTAGCCACGTGATAAACACGTCAGAACTTTCCCAGTATTTATTTTCAACGTTAACACTCAATGGTACAAAAATTAAATGACACAATAATTTAAAAAATACGCTGCAACGTGGGATGCACGTCGGAAGTTCTGGAAAAGTCAAATCAGACTTTATTATGTCCTAACTATAAAAGTAAAATGCAGACCAACATTAATTACTCCCCTATTTGTGACGTAGGTAGGTATCACGTAGGAAACTTCTGACCTGTTTACCACGTCGGAAAAAACCAATATATTTTTAAATTTCAGTTTCCCATGTGGTTACCACGCCACAACTGAAATTCTGAATAATTCAAATTTCCCTACCACAAAAAATAGCACTCAACGTTACAAATTTTCAACTTGGGATGGTTATAATTAAATAATGTAGTGACGTGGCTTACACGTCACAACTTCTGTTTTTTCCCACGTTGTTACCACGTCACTAAATCACTTAGCAAAATGCAGGTTTTCTTGTAGTGTTTCATTTGCCCTTGTTGTCATCATGGTATGTGGTTCCCGTTGAAGACGGATGAAGCTTGCCTCTAGAATGATGGAATGATTCGCCCATAAGGATGTCCTCCAACAAGAGATTTGATATGACACATATAATACATGAACACATATGATGCATGAACACATATGCCCAATTCACCTGCAAATTCTTCTTAATCGCAAACAGGAGCTTAACCTCCATATCACTCACATGAGAATGATTAGAGTTCTTTGGAACAAGAATGTAAGCCAGGACAAAATGCAGCATTCAATCACTCACAGTAAGGTTTTTAGCCAGCTTAAATACCCTAGAAGTTTCAGGATTTTGTCTACTTAACAGTCTTCTTGGGTTATATCCTGGAAATTTCAATGTAATAATTCATTCTTGAAAAATCTTTCCAAGGGTCAGCCTCTAATTGGATGTCATATCTTATGTTTTCTCTCCTTCAAAAGGGATTCCTAAATATTGACCTAACTCGTCTAAGTTCATGGAAATGGCTACTCCTTTAATAGTAGTTTGAAACGTTAAGTTTCCAAATTCATAAGAAGCAAAGAATTCTTTAACCAAATTCGGGTAAACTGGTCCAATATTGCTAACAAGCTTATCAATGTCTTGAGTTTTCAATAGTTTAGGAAAATCAAAATTATGAGCAGGAAAAGAAGTTAGACTCACATATTTTACTGGCATCAATGGACGATTCCGGATGTTGAATGTCAGCCTTCTTGCCTTGACAGTCTGAGCTTGATTCTCCCAATTTCTTCTTTCCTTTGTTTTACATTTTGGGTGTCATTATTGTTGTTGGAAGCTTTTAGGGTTTCACTGATGAAGTGGATTGATGAAGAAAAAGGAGCTTTATTGATGTATGTGATAGTGGATATTAAAGTTTGTTGACGAACTCTTTAATGGAGAAGAGGAGAAGATGGAAGAGTGAAGAGAATAAATTTGGAGGAGTCAAAATGTCTTAAAAGTCCGAATAAGTGCTTATGAGAAATATGAAGTGGGTTTTAAATGAATTTTTGCAATTATATGTTTAAAGAAAATTTATGAAAAACGAGCAGTAGTAACCGATTACCAGGTATGGGTAATCGGTTACCATACCGAAAACAGTGAGCAGAAGTGAAAAACATAATAGTAGTAACTGGTTACCAGGTATGGGTAATCAGTTACGACAAGTCAAAAACCAGCAACTTCATATTTCATATAGAAAATAATAAACCATAGAGATATTCACACCTTGGTATTATTTTTAGAAAAATAATGAATTGTTATTGAAGATTTATACATCACTTTCTTCTAAAATTCCAAGTTCCCTCCGAATCTTGTAAAAAAGCTTCTTTTAGAAGTGGTTTTGTGAAGATGTCTGTCAGTTGGTTATGAGTATCCAAGAAAGTAACTTCAACGTCTTTTTGGAGAACGTGATCTCGTAGGAAATGATGTCAAATATCAATGTGTTTTGTTCTTGAGTGCATGACAGGGTTCTTTGTAATGTTGATCGCGCTTGTATTATCACACCTTAGAGGAACACATCAGAGATTCAGTCTATAATCATGTAGTTATTGTTTGAGCCAAAGGATCTGTACACAACAACTTCCTGCCGCAATGTATTCTACTTCAGCTGTGCTAAGAGCAACACATGCTTGCTTCTTATAGGACCAAGAAACCAATGCATTACCTAGAATGTGACAAGTTCCGCTTATGCTTTGCATATGTTTTACGACCTGCATAATCCGAGTCAGAATAAACTACTAAGTTACAGATACTGCCTTTTGGATACCATAGTCCAATATTGGTTGTTCCTTTGAGATACTTCATGATCCTCTTTACAGCAGTGAGATGTGATTCCTTTGGATTTGCTTGAAACCGAGCACACAAACACACACTGAACATTATGTCAGGACGTCTTGCCATCAAATATAATAGAGAACCAATCATACCTCGATACTTTGTGATATCAGCTGAAATACCCGATTCGTCTTGATCAACATAAGTTCCGAATCCCATTGGAGTAGACATTGCTTTACAACTATCCATGTCAAATCTTTTCAACAACTCTTTGCAATACTTGGCTTGGTTGATGAAGATGCCATCATTTAACTGCTTTATTTTTAATCCAAGGAAGTAATTCATATTTCCCATCATAGACATCTCGAACTCTCCTTGCATCATCAATGAGAATTCCTCTCACAGATCTTTGTTGGTTGATCCAAATATGGTGTCATCAACATAGACTTGAACTAGTAAAGTGTTTTCCTTAATTCTCCTGATGAACAAGGTCTTATCTACTTTACCTTTTTCAAATCCCTTTTTGCATAGAAAATTGCTGAGTTGATCATACCATGCCCTTGGTTTCTACTTTAAGCCATAAAGAGATTTTCTCAACTTAAAGACATGTGATGGATTCTTGAAGTCTTCAAAGCCAGGGGGTTACTTAACATAAACTTCTTCATTGATATAGCCATTCATGAAAGCGCTCTTGACGTCCATTTGGTACAACTGAAAATTCAATGAACACGCATAAGCAAGTAGTAAACGAATAGCTTCTAACCTTGAAACCGGAGTGAAAGTTTCTTCAAAATCGATTCATTCTTCTTGATTATATCCTTGGGCCACCAATCTTACCTTGTTTTTGAATAATTATTCCATTCTCATCAAGTTTGTTTTTAAACACCCATCTGGTATCTATGATGTGTTTATCACTTGGCCTAGGAACAAGTTCCCATACTTGATTCCTTTTGAACTGGTTTAAATCTTCTTGCATGGCAATGATCCACTGGTCGTATCCTAAGGCTTCATTAACTTTGGAAGGTTCAATTTGAGATACGAACGCCATATTCAAGCATGCATCCTTGAGATTGAGTCTAGTGTAACGCCTTGACTAATATCACCAATTACTTTATCAATTGGATGATCTCTATGTGTTCTCTATTCCTTAGGTATATCATCATCTTCTAACTTTGTTGAATCGGTTCTTCTTGATGCTTAGGTCGATCATTTGATTAAGTACCTTCTTTAGGATTATCTACAAAATCTTCATCATCATCCTCACATAAAACAATTTCCTCCTTGGAGGGGTTAGATTCATCAAATTTAACATGCATTGATTCTTCAATAGTTAAAGTTCTTTTATTATAAACTCTATAAGCCTTACTAGAGAGAGAGTAGCCAAGAAATATGCCTTCATCAGATTTCTCGTCAAACTTACCGAGATTGTCTTTGTCATTGTTCAAGACAAGGCACTTGCATCCAAAGATGTGAAAGTAAGCAATGTTTGGTTTTCTCCCTTTAAAAATTTCATAGGGAGTCTTCTTAAGAATATGTCTAATATTTACTCTATTACTTACAAAGCATGTCGTACTAACTGCATCCGCCCAAAAATAATTTAGAAGATTCAAGTTGCTAAGCATTATCTTTTCAAGTTCCACCAATAACCTGTTCTTCCTTTCTACAACACCATTTTGTTGAGGAGTCCTTGGTGCTTAGAAGTTGTGAGAGATTCCATATTCTTCGCAAAATTCTTCGAAAGGAGCATTTTGGAATTTTCCACCATGATCGCTTCTTATGGAGGAAATGGTTAAAGACTTCTCATTTTGGATTTTTTTTGAAAATTTCTCATTAGGAAACAGATTTTACAACGTATTTTTAATATTATATATAAACAATGTATTTAAAAAAATTCTTATTCACCTCGGTTTTCTTCTTGGCCAAGGGGATAGTTAAGCATTTTTTTTACTATATCCACCTCCCTTAAACAAATCTTTGTCGTCAATTTAACGTTTATCAACACTCATGAATCTTCCATTAGTGATCTGTGTGAAACCTAAGGGACATCTATTATAGAAACATGTTGAATATTGAAGCATGCTGAATATTGAAACCTAAATGAAACATGAAGCGCTTGAAATATAAAGACGTTTGAAAAGCTCTCTAAGATGGATTGCAAGAGCAGAAATTACTTGAGTTTAAGGTTTGTTTTCTTAAATATTTATTTGAGCACAAGATCATATATTTGAATATTCATTTTATTTATTTAACTCTTACTTTGTTTTGCTTCAGAATAAAATGCATGTAAGAAGCGTAGAGAATAATCTTGCACCCAACATTTGATCTTCTCCAAGATTCAATAATTCGAAGATCTAAAATCTAGATCTTCAGTGAATTTTATTTTTAGCTAGATCCCTAGGAAATTTGATTTTTATTTTAATATTCTATGTAAACAATGTGATATTTGTCGCGGTGAAAATTGGATACCAAACTATTGATTAGTTTGAATCTTTAATTCATTTTGCAACCGAACTTTGATTTGTCCAAAGGAAGGGATAAATATCGAAATTCCCACAATGCAATGAAAATGCAAGGTTTAGAGAGTTTTAGGTTCGGGGGTCGGTTAAACTTAGGGAAGGTGCTAGCATCCTAAGTTTTTTGTAGTACTCTACAGGAACCTCTTGTTTTATATTGTTTATTGCTAAGTGTTTATCTGCTTAATGGTTAAAAGACCTAGGGGTTTATTTTCTAAGTATACTCGATAAGATATCGCATCTTATGCCTACATATCCTTATGGGAGTGGAATCAGAGTATCTGTAGTTCCCCTAAAGGGTTTGAGGAGTTCTTTGACTGTGGTCAAAGTTCCTACGGGATTAGGGTAGTTGGTTGATTGATTTTAGGAGAAGAGATGCTTTATCATTTTAGGGGAGATATAACCGCCACGAGTTGTAGGAAAATGGTCTTTGCATCGTCTTAAGAGAAGGGCTCAAGTACTCAGATTGTTTGATGAGTACGCCTCTATCTCTCTTAAGGCAAAGTCCCTACATGTTGATTGTATTGTTTTGGGGTGGAGATTCTATCTCCCCTAAGATGATTAACATCTTTCTCTAATGTGTTTGAATATTTTGAATTGAGTTGTATTGTGTTGATTATTTGTTTGTCTATGTTGTAAGATAAAGGACAAGGTCCTCCTATGGGGTAGGATCTATCTTAAGTGATCGACTTGAATGAGATCTAGGATCGAGGGGATAATGATGCAAATGTGAGTGCATTACACATGATTGTTGAATCATGTGTAAGATTTTCCTTTGGACGGATGCAATTGCGAGAATGATAAATTGCGATAATATAATGCTGAAGAGTAAATTGCGGATAAAATAAACCATACACAAACACATGAAAGTGCTGAAGTGTGTGAGAGTGGAAGTGTCGTGGTGTGCGCGATTGGATTGAGTTTTACGAAGTTGATTGATTAAGTTGATTTTGAGCGTGAGGTCGAATGAATTTATATGAAGCTAATTAATTCGAGGGATTGCTTTTAAAGGAATATTGAATTTGATTTTAAGAAAATAGGTGGATTAATTTTAGGAAGGAGTTTGTGTCAGATTTGTTTTAGCAAAATTGTTCGTTATCTTATAAAAGTTAGTTTACTTAAGAAATCCGTTTTCTAATATTAAAAGGTTTAACTATTATTAACGAGCGAAATATATTATTTAAATTATGAAAATGATTTTTAAATTATTTTCTTCCTACTTAAGTTATTAAATAGATTTAGTTAAATAAGTTTTATTTATTTATAAAAGGTTATTCTTATTGATAAATAGATTAAATAGATTGTCATAGAATATTTTGTTATTTATTAATTATGAAATGTTTTTTTTTTAGGTTAAAAAAACTCTTGATTATCATAAAAAGCTAGAAGTTAATTTCTAGATAAAAAAAGTTATTATTATTGCTGAAAGGTTAATTTTAAAAAACATATTGGTTATTTAGAAAAAGATTCATTAATTTATTTTAAATAAAAAAAAGATTAGAGAAAAGATCTAATTAAAATAATAATTAACAAATAAAATAAAAAGTTAATTTTTAATGAAAGGGTTGATTTATTTTTTTAGCTAATTAAATTAAATAATAAAGGTTATTAGTAAATTTTTTTTTATAAAAGGATGATTAAGTTTAACGATTAATTAAAATTGATTAGTCAAAAGAGTTATTAGTTAATTTGAAAATTGGTTTGTTTTTAAAGGTGACAGCTAATTAAATTAATTATTAGGTGTGTCATTAATTAATTAAAATGGAAGATTAAGTGGCCTGTTTAGGAGATTAGTGAGTTAACGAGGGGTTTAGGGGAGGATTAGGGAAACGGATGGGTTTGTGTGTGGGTGATCTGCGAAGGTGTATGGTAGGCGAGCGGTATGTGGATCCTTTGATCACGTGGTAGGTGAGGTGTGTGGTGTTGAGCGAGGGCGCAGTGTAACTACGGTGTGTGCAAGTGTACTGGATTACAAGATAAACAAAGTTACAAGCAAAAACCCTAATCCCCATTCGATCCCCCTCCTCTCTCGATCCGCCGTCCCTCTCGCTCTACTTTCGTCCTCTCATCTCCCTTTTCTTTCGTTTCTCCGATCCATCTTCTCTTTCGCGCTTCGGTTTTCTTCTCTTCAATCTTCTCCTTCTTTTCACCTGTTCTTCGTTTCCCCATTTACAAAACCTAGCAAAAACCATAAAAACAAACTCAATCACGAAATGAAAATATCTTCTGAAGAAAATGTTACCTCAGAGGACGATGATGAGGGGCTCGCTGGTGACTTCGCGGTGGTTCAGGATGATTTTTCAACGGCGCGTCGAGGGTTTCAGCGGCGAAGATTTCAACGGCGATAAAGCAAAGAGATAAGTTCCTCTTTTTCTCATTTACACCCTTAGGTTTTTTTCTCTTAGAAATTTGGGGTTTTCTGGTTTGTGGATTTTAGGGTTTTTCTGTGCGAATATTGTTTCTGTTTGTGGTTTTTGTGAATATTGTGGATTCTTCTCTGTTGTATGTGAATCCCTCTTTTTATAGCTGATTTCCCAAAACTGGATTGAAAACTTTCCAATTCAAACGCATTGGGCACATTTGGGCTTTCCTATTCTGATTCAAAATGTCCTATTCTGTTTTCGGAAGTTATATGGTTTTGGAAAGAATATAATGTTTGTCTAAACATGTTTGTTGTTAGTTTAGAAACTAATTGGTTTTCCTTGATTTGCAGAAAGCGGTGATTAATGCTATGGGATATCCCGTAAGTCCAAGCTTGGAATCGTCTTGCCAACAAAGGAATTTGGCTTCACGCAACTGTTTCTCAAGCCTTAGGAGAGAACTTTGATATAGGGATTGCAAACTTGTGCAATCTATTGCTCATCAAGTATATCCTCTCAACAACATCTAATGCCTGCTTGGAATATGTTGCATCAGAACTCACTTCTAACTTGAATTTTTATGCAGGGACTTCAGGCAATTGGTTCGAATATGATGCTTGATTGGACTCTTCACTTGCGATAGCAACAATTCTCAATTCTCTGCTATGTGGGAAGTTATCAACATTAACTGATTCCTGGCTACACTGTGAAGCTTCCTCACCTTCATCCCCCTTAGGCCCGTTATCATCTACACTAAACTGCAACCGAAATAAATATTTGGCTGGAACAGCTGTGAGCCTTTATGCTTTCGATTTGGTAACGATTTGCGTTTGAGTTTTTCCTTCAAATTCAATCATGAGTATTGTTACAAGTTGTTCTAAGTTGGCTGATAATCACGTCCTTCATCGTGAATGCAGGTTACAGAAGTGTGTTGGCGGAAGCTGAAGCTGTTGGTTATGTAAGGAGCTGTAAATCTATTAGCACTTTCAATGGCATTACTTCCATTTCTCAACAGACCATATAGGATTCAAAATGTCGCTCTGCGGGGACATTCACTTCAGGAGAGAACCGGTGAAGTTCTTCTAGACGTGCTATCAAAATCAAACATTAGTTTTAGTGATAAGTCTGCTACTGACATAGGTTTGGCTAAAGGATTTTGTAGCTCATTTTCTTCATCGAGTTTTACCAGCATCTTTCTATATATCTAATGGTTTTAAACTTCATGTCTTTATGACATCTTAATGCTTTCTTAGTGGTTTCTGCCTGCAGGTGCGCGGAGGCCGTGATAACGGTGTTGCTCTTACTGTCATGGTTGGTGCTTGAAATGTTTATTGTGAAAAGTCTTAAACTGATGTCATGTGCTTTGCAGGTCGTTCAAGAGCTGAGGCTGCCGGTGTTATGCTTCGGTATTTCAAGGTCTCCGTTTGCGGCGTTATGCTCAAACCCTCCGGTATTGAACTTTCAAAAATAGATCCTCTTTCTCATGAATTCGCAAGGAGGAAATGGTGGTCTATGTGAATGTTTTGATTTGTTGTTCTCGGTTTTGTTAACAGGGTTGGAAACTAAACTCCGTGGGTAAGGATACAGCTGTAGCATCGAAGCCATTGTGGAAAGGAACAGGTATCTATCTGACCATAATAATCAAGATTTTTTAAGTTGTATATGGAATGCTGATGTGAGGTTGGTTTTGCAGGTTGTAGCTGAGTTTTGACTTGTCGGTGACAGGTTTAATGTTGCCAGGTAACTGTCCCCGTTTCACCTTAATCATGTACTTCCTGTTTGATGCTACGGTTGTGCCATAATTATGGATTGGTGCAATTCTCATTTTGATTGAAATGAGATGATGAGCTAGTAACTTATCAATAGCACTAGTTATTAGGAAAATGAATTGATGCAGCCGCAGTAGCCCGGGCAATGTCAGTTTTAGTTCTTGAACCAATAACTCAGTTTCGAATTCTCTTTCCCTTTTTTAGGTCCATCGATTGATTTTGTTTTGGAAGCTGCTTTGGAAAGAAATAACTCTATTTGGAACATGTCTTGAAGAGTGTAATAACAATGGTTTTGTCTGTGCTGGAATAGAATTATGGCGGTGAACGGTTTTAGACATGTCTGATATGATAATCTTTCTATTTTCTTTTCAGGAGCATGTTTGGTTATGATTCTGCTATTTTCTAAACAAGAATGAAACGACGCCGACTGCCGTATTGATCGTCCTTGCTGCTGGTATGCGGATGTTTTGTCCTTATCCTCTTGCGAATGGGCACTCGACATGCTACCACTGCTAAACTGTCGAAGTCACGGTAATTCACTTCCTTCAAGATTCGTTATACTCATTTCCTTTTCCATTACAACTTCACCCTTCTTATGGCCTTACATGATACTCATTAGGTTCTCATGTTGATAGTTGCACAACCTTGGGTTCCTTCCTAGCATCACAATTCCTTATAACAACCGTGTGGCAATATCGGAGTAACCGGAAGCTTGAGAAGTTGGGAAGGCGAAGTGAGCTTTTTGGTGCTAGGATCATACGATGGTCAAGGATGAATAAATTTACCATATTGTAATCTTTAGAGAAAACTTGTTTTAGGCTGTCTTGGTCTGGTTTTGTAGCAGCAGTTTCTCATTCTCGTCATGAATACCTTTGTCATTTGTTTACTGCCAAGCTGGATTTCTATCAACCGTACATAAGAAACGTACAAATACTTTAGGTCAAAAATCCTATTATATCTCATTGTGCATCTTCTTACTGCATTCTTCAGTGAGGATTTAATATTAAACTTGGGATGAGCTAATTCGTCCATGAACACTTGAGTTAAAAAAGGGGAGTTTTCCACATTCATGAAGAAATGGTTTCAAGATAAACAGTTCGTAAACTGGCTTTCACGTTGTGATCTCTTGTACCTATTCTAATTGAATTGGCTTAAATGTGAAGATATTCCAATCTTGCATTCACCCTTTAAATTGGAATTTTGCAATTCTTGAAGCTAACGTGGTGCACAAACTTTTGAATTTACCTGTGAGCTCAAATAAGTTAATCCTCACTAACACTCATAGGTGTTGGGACCCGAATCTTGAGATCTTCAAACTTTACGAATCTTTTACCCTTTTAGGACCTTCAATTTCACAAAACAATGTAGCCTAAATACGTGGGTGGTGTTCAAATCACAGTTATGTTATCGAGCCGCGGCTTTTAAAACTTGATTTTGGTGAACCATGAAACTCTTAACAATGGTCAAATTCCGTCCAAGACAAGCATCCTATTGAAACCAAACTTGAAATACCGTGGCTTAAATCATGGTACACTAAAACCCAACAAATTGAATTTTGAGGTCCATGTGCCATACCCTCGAGAACAAGCCTATAATGATACAAAGAGAGAGTACCACAGCCTGGTCATAACTTTGATGTAAGATATGGTCATAAAATCCCTCTGATCCGTCTTCAAATTCATGCTCTTTGAATAACCCTGATATGCTTGTCTATAAGAATATGTATTATCTCTCTTTGAAATTCGTGTACCTGCACACTTGTTAGTCATGATAAATACGTAAAAAACAAAGAAGGTGAGATCTTAAGGTCAAAAATTAGGGTGCAACAGATGCCCCTATTTAAGTTACTCCTATTCGGAGATATGGAGATTGAAATCTCCGTCTCGACGAGATAGGAGGGACTTAAATATAAACACTGCATGAATTTTTGGCCTTAAGAAGCCACCAAATGCACATGATACACAATGATATGAAATGATACGAAATGATATGAAATAATATGAAATGATATGAAATGAAATGCAAGACAGAGAGGTCCTGTAGAGAAATGGCGCCACAGGGGAAAACTAGACATAACACATGAGAAGAATGGGCTAGTCAAAGCGAGATTCCACGGGGAAAGATTGACAATAAAGTGTCTGTAAATATGTTGTGAAGAACTTGGTGAGAACCCACTTGAAGGACCTGCTGCATAGGTTAAATGCAATTGATTCGAGATATCAGCTAGAGAAGTCTATTGTCGAGACTTATAAATTGTAATAGAGAATACTTTCGCCAAAGTATCTACTGTTAAAATTTGTAAGGAATCTACTGTCGAGATTCTGTGTTAAAGTCTGTTGGAGAAATGCTTCTGACGAAGTCTTCTAGAAATCTACTGCCGAGATTATCCAGGAACTGAAATAAAACTACCTACTGCCGAGGTCTTCTGGGAATCTACTGCCGATATTAACCAGGAACTGTAAGATGTTCGAATGATTGTCGTTGTAGACTGTAGTTGTCGTTGTAGATTGTAGTTGTCGTTGATGTTGATGTAGTTGTAAATGTTGTTGTATTTGTAGAACTTCCCCGAGCATCATGGTATGGGAATCATGAGCTAGTCTCAGTCTCTGATGTAGAACCTCCCCGAGCATCATGATATGGGGATCATGAGCTGGTCTCAGTCTCTACTTGAAATGTTGAAAATTTTGTAGATTGTAGAATCGTTGTAGTTTGTAGTTGTCGTTGTAGACTGTAGAACTTCTTGGCTGTGAGCCATAATGTGTTGTAGATTGTAGAACTTCAGCGGGGATCTTCGGAAGAGATGTAGGCCGGTTGAATTGTAATATACGTCTTCTCAAGTAAAGAGAGACTAATGTGGTAAATTTCTTCGACTTCTCTGGGGAAATGTCGCTTGACGGAAATAACTTGTGTGATGAACTCACTGGGGAAGTCAGTCCTGAGGAATGTCTCCTCGCTGTTGCAAAATGTGAATTCTCAAGTAAAGAGAAATATCTGTAATGTTTTCCATTTTCCAAGTCGATAATCACTGGGAATGGATAAATTGTCTTGTGGAGATTGAAAACCTGATTGAAATGAGTTGCTCGAATAAAGAGCTGCTTGCAATTCAGACGTACATTGTTGAGAAGTTCTGATAACACTGTTGGAGAAATGCACCTTTATAAAGATGCTTCTTGGGGAACTGAGTGCAAAATGAATGCACACTTAATCCAAACTCGAAAGTTGGATATGTCCACAATGTGATTGCCAAGGGCCGAAGTTCAATTCAGGAAATATCTGAAGAGAAATTGTCAAGCAAGACTCGACCAATGAGGCATGAACTCAATGGGATATGTTGAAACAACCGTCTTCTATGAGAATCAATCTTCATAGGGAAACAGAAATATCATGCTTTTTCTACCTAGGGCTGACAACTCTAATAGGAAGAAGAAGACGCGCCCAACCACTCGGGGATAAACACGACCAAAGAGACAGAACAAACCAATGAAAAGATGCAAGATGCATATGCCATGTTATCTATCTATATGCTATGCGTATGCTTATGCTGACGAAACAAACGGACAGAGAAACATGGAGATGAAATAAACATCTCGAAGCAAACATTCGACCAATCTTCCAAGATAGAAGTGTCTCTGGGGATAGGTGGAGAGCCAAATACGGGATCACACTCCTTCTTCAGGTATTGAAAACTTCTCTTGGGGAATAGAGGATATTTCACTTGGGATGTAACATCTTGATCTTGCGTTGAAGAACTTATCAGGATGAGTCAAAGCTGTCTTGTTGAAGATGAGAATAAAGATCTACTAGGAGTGGATATAACTCATAAATTGGAGAACCTTCACGGATAAAATAAATATATGTCTCCCTGGAGAGACTCAAGCTGGAGAAGATCGTCGTTGTAGAAGGTCCATTGAGGAGTAAAATACGTCCACTTCACTGGGAAGGTGAAGTTGGAGAAGATCCACTAAGGATTAACAATAATATGCACTTCATTGGGGAGAGTGAAGTTAAGCATACCACTGGGAATTCTGCATCGAAAAACTTCATCGAAGAATTGTCACGACCATCAAAAATAGAATTTATCGGGGACATGGAGAATATGGTAAGAACAAGGTAATTCTGCCTTGATGAACTGCGTAATGGTAGTCGCCATTTGAACAATAGTTGTTGTGAGCGGATAACATGATCTTCACTTCTCAGATGCCCCAAGTCAAATGGTTATAAGAAGAAGTCATTCCAAGAGGATTTTACAGAAAACATGGCGTCCCATTGTTTTCAAACTCTTCGAGACATTCGCCGAATCTCGACGTAACTGGCTCTGATTGACGGTATTATAACTGAGCCTTCAAAAACAACTCTTTAGGTGAAGTCAAATTTGCGCAGAATAACCACTTGGAAATAACTTGCCCCAGGTTAGCAGAATTCTTAAACTTCAACATTGATGTTTGTATGTAATCCTCCTAAGATATCAAGCAAAGTTAGCAAGTTAGAATTGTTAATTTCAAAACTGTTAATACAACATATATGTTTTTCTTGAAGTTTTTGAAAAGAGATATCACAACAACTTGTGACAAAATCACTAGTTAGGATATTAATTTAAATTTATAATGCCAACGCCAAATTGGGCATAGCTCATAGGAGTCAGGAAACGTTATCTCACTGAGTATGCTTTCGAAGTAAACCTTACTTTAATAAGGACTTTTGAGGGGATGTATCTGGGCTTAGTTTACGATTGGTAAAACAAAAGGAACAAGGGTCAAAGCTTATTTGTACCCACCCATTTTTGAAAAAAAAAGAAAAAGAAATTCATTATCTTTTGAAAAATTTTAAGTGTTTCAATGAAGCTGACTGAAAAATTTCCTGCCCCAGGTTTAAAAAATGAGGTTGGAAAATGGTTAAAAGGATTTAACTTCCTTATGTCTTTGGTGTTTAGGAGGTTTGCAAAAAAAAATGCCTTACATCATCAGTAGGGTTTTATTCAAAAGCATACATCATGAGACCTTGCGTTTTACTTCGTCATCCTCCTTCCAATTCTTCACCAAAGTGAGAAAAATTGGGTAAAGTTGGCATTATAAAATTATGAAAAACATTTTAAGAGTGAAGCGAATGGGTTTCTTCAAGACAAACACTTATTGCACTACTTATTCAAAATAACATGTTCTTACATGCTAATTATGCTTTTAATCAAAGAAATAAAACACATAAGCAAACAAAAGTGAATAGGTGATCAACATAACGGTGTTCCATTCACGACCGGGCTTCCTCCTTTGAAGGTTAGCACTTCATCATCTATTCATCTCTTGAACCTTCTCTTGAAAAACTTTGCATTCTTCAACCGAATGCCCCAACACTCCATCATGAAATTCACAGCGGACGTTCGAGTTGAACCACGGTGGATGAGACTTCATGATTCTAGTCTTTCTGGAAGTCATTCCTGAGTTTCTAGCAAAATGAGAGCATAGTTGACTGTAAGTCATTGGGATAAGGTCAAACCAGCGAGTTTCCTCTTTCGGAGTATTTAGAGGTGTCTTTTGATTCTGAAACCGTCTTCGAACCTGTCGATTCTGATGTTGATTTGGAGAAGTTAATCTTCGTTTATGAGGTAGTCGTCGTCTGCGCTGAGCAGGCGCTACATATCGATGTTGAGGATAAGGTACTGGAACTGGATCTGACAGGATTTGAGAGGAATCCCGAACTGCATTAACATCAACGCTTCTTTCCTCTAAGGAATCATCAAATGAAATTTCTTCATTAGCTGGACCATTCAAGTTATCACGGATTCTTCCACTTTTGAGTGCGTTCTCGATGTTTACTCCAACTTCCACCATTTTGGAGAAATCTAATGGCACAACGCCTACCATCCTAACATAATAAGAGTCTGGCAATGTTCTTAAAAACATCTTGGTTAAATCCCTTTCTGGAAGTGGTGGACGAACTTGGGCCGCCAACTCTTTCCATCGCTGAGCATATTCCCTAAAGGATTCATTGTCATTCTTACTCATTCTTTCTAGTTGATCACTGTCTGGAGCGATGTCCAAATTATAATTGTATTGCTTCACGAAAGCATCAGCTAAGTCTCTCCAAGACTGAATTTGATTCCTTTGTAGCTTCATATACCATATCAAGGATGCCCCACTCAAACTTTCTTGAAAGCAGTGAATCATCAATTCGTTATCGTCAACATGAGCAACCATCTTTCGACAAAACATCGTCAAATGGTATCTTGGACAACTAACACCTTTGTACACTTCAAAGGCAGGCATCTTGAACTTCGAAGGAATAATTACGCCTGGAACTAAACATAGGTCATGAGCATCTAGATCAGATGCATCAGCTCCTTTCATCATTTTCATTGCTTTTTGAAATCACTAAATTCTTTTTCCATTGCTATAAATCTAGGATCATCCACCTTCATCTTAGTACGAATATTCTGAGGGTTAGGTATATGCTGTGGAAACTGGGAACCTCCTTGCATAGGCTGAAGTTGTGTAGGAACATCCACTTGTTGAACATTATCAGAGGGAAGATCAAATAACGGATTAGTCACCATTCTGAAGCCGGCCATGGAATCCATATCCTTTGTTCTTTTTACTATCCTTCGGTAGTACTTCAAGCTTGGTCGGATGGTCGAGATGTCAGCTGACAGACAAAGACAGAAGATTGGATGAGTCACAGAAGAGGAGAGACACATGCATATGCGAAATGCTAAATGAAGGATGCTATGCACAAATGAAAGGTTTCATGGAACTCAAGTTCTTATAAATGCTATAGAACACCAAAGAAAATTCATTTGATATATTTTACTATTATATTTTTTATTATGATATTGGATTACAAGGAAACAGCCTTATAAGAGTCCTTACTTAATAGCTAAATAAAAGCTAATAAAGCCCTAAGGAAGTCCTTCATCGTGCTTGTGGATCTTCTTGAATATGAGTCGTCAACGTCTGAAGATTAATTTGATAGAGGAAAATAAATCCTCCATCTCTTCTTTTGCTCTTGTTGGAAGTAAAAGGGGGGATTCCTTGTTCACTTGGATCTTCAATGATAATGAGAGTCCTTTGAACTTCTAGTGACCCTCCATGATAAGGGAAGCTTCTCGTATTTGTCCTTTGAGTTTTCTTCAATCTGAGCTCCTACTTCCTTAGGCCATCCGAGTTAGGACTCTTAAAAGAATATTTCAAAATATTTTCTTTTGTAATCCCTATTGGTTTCTGTAATGTTTATAAATAACTAGGAATTCCATGAAACCTTATGTAATATGATGCTATATGAATGCAACAAACACAAGTAGGCACATAGAAACATAAGGATAAACAAACAAAGGGGACCCTAGGTTTGCAACGAGCATGGAGCAAAGGTGTACCCATTCCCAAAGGATGTGGACTAAAGGTTATCGTACTTGCGGATCAAGGTTCTAATAAGGTTCCCAAAGTCATTAGCCCATCTTTCGGATATTATCAACTTCCCAAGTACTCGGGGGGTTAATAATATTCTCAAGAGAACTTCTTTTGAGCGTAGTATCGCGTAGCACTATTTCGGGGGTACCCCCTCATAGCCCCGCACTACATCTTAATAAAGGTCAAAGTGGGGTTAAGGTAACTACGGTCCTCAATGTCATAGGCTCCAACATCGAATATAGTGCATGTTTTCACGATTACGAACTCGTTCAACAATACAATTTTCAAGAAGGCCTCAATTGAGCGTGATTTTCAAGTCAGCTTGGTCGGGATTCCACCCCCTATAAGCCTCTTTGAACATATCACTATCCTATCTTAATTTCTCTCAAGTCCGGGTGTAGGACTTTGTCTCACCACTCAAAGGCATCAACCCAAAAGCAATAAACAAACAGGTATACAAGTAAACAATTAAGCAAATATAAGCAAACATAAACATAAAGAAAACAAGATAGGGAAACCCACTGAGAGGGTCCCCAGTGAAGTCGCCATTTCTGTCGCGGTGAAAATTGGATACCAAACTATTGATTAGTTTGAATCTTTAATTCATTTTGCAACCGAACTTTGATTTGTCCAAAGGAAGGGATAAAGATCGAAATTCCCACAATGCAATGCAAATGCAAGGTTTAGAAAGTTTTAGGTTCGGGGGTCGGTTAAACTTAGGGAAGGTGCTAGCATCCTAAGTTTCTGTAGTACTCTACAGGAATCTCTTGTTTTATATTGTTTATTGCTAAGTGTTTATCTGCTTAATGGTTAAAAGACCTAGGGGTTTATTTTCTAAGTATACTCGATAAGATATCGCATCTTATGCCTACATATCCTTACGGGAGTGGAATCAGAGTATCTGTAGTTCCCCTAAAGGGTTTGAGGAGTTCTTTGACTGTGGTCAAAGTTCCTACGGGATTAGGGTAGTTGGTTGATTTATTTTAGGAGAAGAGATGCTTTATCATTTTAGGGGAGATATAACCGCCACGAGTTGTAGGAAAATGGTCTTTGCATCGTCTTAAGAGAAGGGCTCAAGTACTCAGATTGTTTGACGAGTACGCCTCTATCTCTCTTAAGGCAAAGTTCCTACATGTTGATTGTATTGTTGTGGGGTGGAGATTCTATCTCACCTAAGATGATTAACATCTTTCTCTAATGTGTTTGAATATTTTGAATTGAGTTGTATTGTGTTGATTATTTGTTTGTCTATGTTGTAAGATAAAGGACAAGGTCCTCCTATGGGGTAGGATCTATCTGAAGTGATCGACTTGAATGGGATCAAGGATCGAGGGGATAATGATGCAAATGTGAGTGCATTACACATGATAGTTGAATCATGTGTAAGATTTTCCTTTGGACGGATGCAATTGCGAGAATGATAAATTGCGATAATATAAATGCTGAAGAGTAAATTGCG
Source organism: Lathyrus sativus (assembly GCA_963859935.3). NCBI lineage: Eukaryota > Viridiplantae > Streptophyta > Magnoliopsida > Fabales > Fabaceae > Lathyrus > Lathyrus sativus. The sequence goes on from CAWUDS030007002.1 coordinate 20,006, forward strand.
GATAAAATAAACCATACACAAACGCATGAAAGCGCTGAAGTGTGTGAGAGTGGAAGTGTCGTGGTGTGCGCGATTGGATTGAGTTTTACGAAGTTGATTGATTAAGTTGATTTTGAGCGTGAGGTCGAATGGATTTCTATGAAGCTAATTAATTCGAGGGATTGATTTTAAAGGAATGTTGAATTTGATTTTAAGAAAATAGTTGGATTAATTTTAGGAAGGAGTTTGCGTCAGATTTGTTTTAGCAAAATTGTTCGTTATCTTATAAAAGTTAGTTTACTTAAGAAATCAGTTTTCTAATATTAAAAGGTTTAACTATTATTAACAAGCGAAATATATCATTTAAATTATGAAAATGATTTTTAAATTATTTTCTTCCTACTTAAGTTATTAAATAGATTTAGTTAAATAAGTTTTATTTACTTATAAAAGGTTATTCTTATTGATAAATAGATTAAATAGATTGTCATAGAATATTTTGTTATTTATTAATTATGAAATGTTTTTTTTAGGTTAAAAAAACTCTTGATTATCATAAAAAGCTAGAAGTTAATTTCTAGATAAAAAAAGTTATTATTATTGCTGAAAGGTTAATTTTAAAAAACATATTGGTTATTTCGAAAAAGATTCATTAATTTATTTTAAATAAAAAAAATATTAGAGAAAAGATCTAATCAAAATAATAATTAACAAATAAAATAAAAAGTTAATTTTTAATGAAAGGGTTGATTTATTTTTTTAGCTAATTAAATTAAATAATAAAGGTTATTAGTAAAATTTTTTTTATAAAAGGATGATTAAGTTTAACGATTAATTAAAACTGATTAGTCAAAAGAGTTATTAGTTAATTTGAAAATTGGTTTGTTTTTAAAGGTGACAGCTAATTAAATTAATTATTAGGTGTGTCATTAATTAATTAAAATGGAAGATTAAGTGGCCTGTTTAGGAGATTAGTGAGTTAACGAGGGGTTTAGGGGAGGATTAGGGAAACGGATGGGTTTGTGTGTGGGTGATCTGCGAAGGTGTATGGTAGGCGAGCGGTATGTGGATCGTTTGATTACGTGGTAGGTGAGGTGTGTGGTGTTGAGCGAGGGCGCAGTGTAACTACGGTGTGCGAAAGTGTACTGGATTACAAGATAAACAAAATTACAAGCAAAAACCTTAATCCCCATTCGACCCCCTCCTCTCTCGATCCGCCGTCCCTCTCGCTCTACTTTCGTCCTCTCATCTCCCTTTTCTTTCGTTTCTCCGATCCATCTTCTCTTTCGCGCTTCAGTTTTCTTCTGTTCAATCTTCTCCTTCTTTTCACCCGTTCTTCGTTTCCCCATTTACAAAACCTAGCAAAAACCATAAAAACAAACTCAATCACGAAATGACAATATCTTCTGAAGAAAATGTTACCCCAGATGACGATGATGAGGGGCTCGCTGGTGACTTTGCAGTGGTTCAGGATGATTTTTCAACGGCGCGTCGAGGGTTCCGGCAGCGAAGATTTCAACGGCGATGAAGATTTCAACGACGATAAAGCAAAGAGATAAGTTCCTCTTTTTCTCATTTACACCCTTAGGTTTTTTTCTCTTAGAAATTTGGGGTTTCCTGGTTCGTGGATTTTAGGGTTTTGCTGTGCGAATATTGTTTCTGTTTGTGGTTTTTTGTGAATATTGTGGATTCTCCTCTGTTATATGTGAATCCCTCTTTTTATAGCTGATTTCCCAAAACCAGATTGAAAACTTTCCAATTCAAACGCATTGGGCACATTGGGGCTTTCCTATTCTGATTCAAAATGTCCTATTCTGTTTTCGGAAGTTATATGGTTTTGGAAAGAATATAATGTTTGTCTAAACATGTTTGTTGTTAGTTTAGAAACTAATTGGCTTTCCTTGATTTGCAGAAAGCGGTGATTAATGCTATGGGATATCCCGTAAGTCCAAGCTTGGAATCGTCTTGCCAACAAAGGAATTTGGCTTCACGCAACCGTTTCTCAAGTCTTGGGAGAGAACTTTGATATAGGGATTGCAAACTTGTGCAATCTATTGCTCATCAAGTATATCCTCTCAACAACATCTAATGCCTGCTTGGAATATGTTGCATCAGAACTCACTTCTAACTTGAATTTTTATGCAGGGACTTCAGGCAATTGGTTCGAATATGATGTTTGATTGGACTCTTCACTTGCGATAACAATAATTCTCAATTCTCTGCTATGCGGGAAGTTATCAACATTAACTGATTCCTGGCTACACTTTGAAGCTTCCTCACCTTCAGCCCCCTTAGGCCCGTTATCATCTACACTAAACTGCAACCGAAATAAATATTTGGCTAGAACAGCTGTGAGCCTTTATGCTTTTGGTTTGGTAACGATTTGCCTTTGAGTTTTTCCTTCAAATTCAATCATGAGTATTGTTGCAAGTTGTTCTAAGTTGGCTGATAATCACGTCCTTCATCGTGAATGCAGGTTACGGAAGTGTGTTGGCGGAAGCTGAAGCTGTTGGTTATGTAAGGAGCTATAAATCTATTAGCATTTTCAATGGCATTACTTCCTTTTCTCAAAAGACCATATAGCATTCAAAATGTCGCTCTGCGAGGACATTCACTTCAGGCGAGAACCGGTGAAGTTCTTCTAGACGTGCTATCAAAACCAAACATTAGTTTTAGTGATAAGTCTGCTACTGACATAGCTTTGGCTAATGGCTTCTGTAGCTCATTTTCTTCATCGAGTTTTACAAGCATCTTTCTATATATCTAATGGTTTTAAACTTCATGGCTTTATGACATCTTAATGCTTTCTTAGTGGTTTCTGCCTGCAGGTGCGCGGAGGCCGTGATAACGGTGTTGCTCTTACTGTCATGGTTGGTGCTTGAAATGTTTATTGTGAAAAGTCTTAAACTGATGTCATGTGCTTTGCATGTCGTTCAAGAGCTGAGGCTGCCAGTGTTATGCTTCGGTATTTCAAGGTCTCCGTTTGCGGCGTTATGCTCAAACCCTCCGGTATTGAACTTTCAAAAATAGATCCTCTTTCTCACGAATTCGCAAGGAGGAAACGATGGTCTATGTGAATGTTTTGATTTGTTGTTCTCGGTTTTGTTAACAGGGTTGGAAACTAAAACTCTGTGGGTAACGATACAGCTGTAGCATCGAAGCCATTATGGAAAGGAACAGGTATCTATCTGACCATAATAATCAAGATTGTTAAGTTATACATGGAATGCTGATGTGAAGTTGGTTTTTCAGGTTGTAGCTGAGTTTTGACTTGTCGGTGACAGGTTTAATGTTGCCAGGTAACTGTCCCCGTTTCACCTTAATCATGTACTTCCCGTTTGATGCTACGGCTGTGCCATAATTATGGAGTGGTGCAATTCTCATTTTGATTGAAATGAGATGATGAGCTAGTAACTTATCAATAGCACTAGTTATTAGGAAAATGAATTGATGCAGCCGCAGTAGCCCGGGCAATGTCGGTTTTAGTTCTTGAACCAATAACTCAGTTTCGAATTCTCTTTCCCTTTTTTAGGTCCATCGATTGATTTTGTTTTGGAAGCTGCTTTGGAAAGAAATAACTCTGTTTGGAACATGTCTTGAAGAGTGTAATAACAGTGGTTTTGTCTGTGCTGGAATAGAATTATGGCGGTGAACGGTTTTAGACATGTCTGATATGATAATCTTTCTATTTTCTTTTCAGGAGCATGTTTAGTTATTATTCTTCTATTTTCTAAACAAGAATGAAACGACGCCGGCTACCGTATTGATCGTCTTTGCTGCTGGTATGCGGATGTTCTGTCCTTATCCTCTTGCGAATGGGCACTTGGCATGCTACCACTGCTAAACTGTCGAAGTCACGGTAATTCACTTCCTTCAAGATTCGTTATACTCATTTCCTTTTCCATTACAACTTCACCCTTCTTATGGCCTTACATGATACTCATTAGGTTCTCATGTTGATAGTTTCACAACCTTGGGTTCCTTCCTAGCATCACAATTCCTTATAACAACCGTGCGGCAATATCGAAGTAACCGGAAGCTTGAGAAGTTGGGAAGGCGAAGTGAGCTTTTTGGTGCTAGGATCATACGATGGTCAAGGATGAATAAATTTACCATATTGTAATCTTTAGAGAAAACTTGTTTTAGGCTGTCTTGGTCTGGTTTTGTAGCAGCAGTTTCTCATTCTCGTCATGAATACCTTTGTCATTTGTTTACTGCCAAGCTGGATTTCTATCAACCGTACATAAGAAACGTACAAATACTTTAGGTCAAAAATCCTATTATATCTCATTGTGCATCTTCTTACTGCATTCTTCAGTGAGGATTTAATATTAAACTTGGGATGAGCTAATTCGTCCATGAACACTTGAGTTAAAAAAGGGGAGTTTTCCACATTCATGAAGAAATGGTTTCAAGATAAACAGTTCGTAAACTGGCTTTCACGTTGTGATCTCTTGTACCTATTCTAATTGAATTGGCTTAAATGTGAAGATATTTCAATCTTGCATTCACCCTTTAAATTGGAATTTTGCAATTCTTGAAGCTAACGTGGTGCACAAACTTTTGAATTTACCTGTGAGCTCAAATAAGTTAATCCTCACTAACACTCATAGGTGTTGGGACCCGAATCTTGAGATCTTCAAACTTTACGAATCTTTTACCCTTTTAGGACCTTCAATTGCACAAAACAATGTAGCCTAAATACGTGGGTGGTGTTCAAATCACAGTTATGATATCGAGCCACGGCTTTTAAAACTTGATTTTGGTGAACCATGAAACTCTTAACAATGGTCAAATTCCGTCCAAGACAAGCATCCTATTGAAACCAAACTTGAAATACCGTGGCTCAAACTTTAAATCATGATACACTAAAACCAAACAAATTAAATTTTGAGGTCCATGTGCTATACCCTCGAGAACACGCCTATAATGATACAAAGAGAGAGTACCACAGCCTGGTCATAACTTTGATGTAAGATATGGTCATAAAATCCCTCTGATCCGTCTTCAAATTCATGCTCTTTGAATAACCCTGATATGCTTGTCTATAAGAATATGTATTATCTCTCTTTGAAATTTGTGTACCTGCACACTTGTTAGTCATGATAAATATGTAAAAAACAAAGAAGGTGAGATCTTAAGGTCAAAAATTAGGGTGCAACAGATGCCCCTATTTAAGTTACTCCTATTCGGAGATATGGAGATTGAAATCTCCGTCTCGACGAGATAGGAGGGACTTAAATATAAACACTGCGTGAATTTTTGGCCTTAAGAAGCCACCAAATGCACATGATACGCAATGATATGAAATGATATGAAATGATATGAAATAATATGAAATGATATGAAATGAAATGCAAGACAGAGAGGTCCTGTGGAGAAATGGCGCCACAGGGGAAAGGAAGTGACCGAATACAACCGCTGACATTGTACACATTAGTGATCTTTCATATGGTTTGAAGGTTCCATGATTTTAGGATTGGCTACAATTTTGCTAAAACATGGTTTACAACAGGGTGTTGTGTGTGATGTTGTAACATGATAAACAAGTCACCTCGTGAGCAGATGTCCTGACGAATGTTATAACATGTTGTACCAAAACATCAGTTCTGTCTGTTTTAAATCTTGATAAGATTTGATTTGATTATGTGATATTTCTTTTGGATATATTCAGTAATTTATGCAGGTCAAGAAGATTTTATCTGAAAAAGTTTTCATATCTCCAGCTGTACACAAGTTGCTAAATTGGTTGTTGAGACAATTTAGGAAACTTTATGATTTATTCCAAGATTCAAGGAGTGTTTTTCTGCATAATTGATGCAGCTCTCAGCATGTGTATTAAGCTAAAATTGGGTGAAGATTTCGAAGCTCACATACTGCAGAAGAGTATTTAAAGAAGACCTAAACCTATTGTATTAAGGTTTTTTACATGTGTAAACACTATGGGAAGTTAGAAACTTATGTTTTTAGAGTCTCTTGTGTGTGTGACTTTGTAAGTCACCCTTTGTATCGTTTGATAAACATACTACTAGTGTATGTTGTTCTCACTCTAAAGCATTCAAGCAATGGAGTTGAGTATTATTCTTGCGTGAAGCTTTTAAGCAAACCAAGTATTGTTTTGGAAGTGTGATCTTCTATTGTTCATTATTGTTGAGGTTACCACTAGTGAGTGATTGAGGGAAGTGGGAGGGGTCTCATATCTAGGAGTTCCTAGGTCGTAGTTGCACTGGTAGAGATTAAGTGAGAAGTTGTAAACTAAGATTGTTTAGCTTTGAATTAATCTTACTGATAGTGGATTTCCTTCTTGGCTTGGATGCCCTCAGATGTAGGTGAGTTGCCCCGAACTAGGTTAATAATTAATCGTGATTTTATCGTTCTGCAATTTACAATTTCTGAATAATTAAGATTGATAATATTGTTCTGTCAGACGTTAGATGTCATAACATCTGTCTTGACACTGTACTCTGATGTTGGGACATCAGAATTATCATCATGTGTTGCATGTGCAAGAAAATTTCAATTGGCATCAGAGCTACCACCCTAGTCTATTTTAGGTGAGCTTTAGGGTGTTTTTTTATAATCTTTATGATCTTGGATCGTGGCTTTCAAAGAATATGTTTAGATGGTTCATTGTCCATATCCTGATTCTAGTCAGGCCAGCAGGTTTTAGATGTCTCTTCTCTAGAGATATGTATGAATGTGAATGCTAATGTGCATGAAGATCAAGTCATCTCCAGCAGGTGAATCTCTCAGGTCACTGATTTGTTGTTCAGTGTGTGAGAATGTCAGGTGGGATTTGGAGAACATGAGCAGTGTATGTGTCTCTTACTTTGTGGGAGTGTGTGTCTCAGGCTTTGATGAAGAGGCAGTTCAATGACAAATGTCTAAGACACACATTCTGACATATGCGAGTTTTGCTTTGGTTCTTAAGGTTAAGTTGGGCTTGGTGTAAAGGTAGAGGCATGAACTTGCTACGAAGATTTATCTCAAGTGGTCAACTCAACCTATAGCCAATTGTCCAATGGCTAAAAATCTAGGAAGATACGAACTGTTCTCTCTCTCTCTCTCTCTCTCTCTCTCTCTCTCTCTCTCTCTCTCTCTCTCTCTCTCTCTCTCTCTCTCTCTCTCTCTCTCTCTCTCTCTCTCTCTCTCTCCCACCATTTAAAGGTATAATTAAGCAATATAGATATTTTGGATGTTGATGTTCAAGACTCATGACTGGAGTAAAAAGGGGTTCTGGTTGATGCAAAATATCTCCTTCCAACCTTATGTGCCAAAAGGGTGAATCCAAAAGGGTATGTGAATAGATGTCTCTTTTTCTAATGAAGGTTTCTGAAGTGATTGATGTGCTTATGAGGAAGCTGTGAGACAATTGTTGCCTGTGCTTGTTCCAAGAAATTGCTGCTCTTGCTGAATGAACAAGGAAGATGAAGTAGGAATGTCTCTAAATATTGCATCATCATACTTTAGTACAAAGAAGTGTCTTAGTAAATGGAGGAGCAGGCTATAGTGGAAAAGTATGATATTTGTGACAGGCTCTGTCAGCATCTTGGGATTATGGTCAGCCAGATATCGCCTGTTTGAGGGAATATCCTCTTGTTTACGTAAGGGTTTATGCTACTTCTGTGTTGTCATAAAGGTTGTCTTTACATCTTGCTTCTGGGTAATAGTTGTTTCTGGCTCTTGTTGCTTGTGAGAGTTTAGCTCTCTCTATGGAGCTTTCCCTTATTTCTATATTTAGTTGCTCAGGTAGTTCATGCAAGTGAATGTACCTGAGGTGTTGTGATAATAACAGATCCTATGAATGTTGTCCAGAACCAAGATTAAGGGTTCAAGGGACTGATGTCCAAGCAATTGATAGACATTATTGCAGCAGGTTATTTCTAAGAGCTTATCTTATGGAGTTTGTGGTGTTCAACAGTTTCAGAACTGAAATATTGAGTTAAGGTGGAGATTGGAGTTGAGTTTTGACCAAGTTTGATGGTGATGATTGTAACAGCCCAAATTTCATTAAATAATTAATTGTAGTAATTAATTGATTTAGTGGGATTTTTATTAATGTTGGAAATTAATTTTTATTAATTGGAATTAATAGAGAATTGAGAAGGAAATTGGAAGGAAAGAAAATAAAAGGAATATATAAGTGAGGAAGAAAAGAAAAGAAAGTTAGAAAACATTTGGAGAGAAAGAGGAAGGAAAGAAGAAAGAAGAGAAAGAGAGGAGAAGAAGAGGAAAAGTGGAAATCATCAAGAACCAACATCAAAGCTCCGATTAATCGAGGTAAGGGTGAGAAATGTTTCTATTTGATCATTGCATGATGTTATGTGTGTTGGGTTGGGGTTTTGGTAGAGTTTTCATCACTCTCCAATTAGGGCAAATGTTGGATTAATCGGTAGATTGATGATTTAATCGGTTGGAACGGAGTAATAACGCTGTAGAATAGGTCGGGTAACATGTATTGATGCTATTTGTACTGATTTGGATGTTTGAGGTTTGGTTGATGATGGATTGATGAAGGAGAGGCAGAATAGGGTTCTGTTCTGCGAAGGTTCGCTGGCTCTCGCCAGGCGAAGCCCAGCGAATGCTGGCGAATAATTAAGTTTAAGTTCCAGTGGACTTCGCTGGCGAGTTCGCCAGGCAAAGTTGGATAGCGAAGGTTTGCCCAGCGAAGGTGCTGGCGAATGGTGGCGAATGAAGTCAGTAGCTACTGACTTG
>CAWUDS030007003.1:0-25000 GCA_963859935.3 Lathyrus sativus
CTGGTCACAACTCAAGGTATACTACAAAACAACAGAACCACCCTCACCATACAAAATCATAATTTGCTGTCATGCTCGATGGCTCATTCGCTTAGCGAAGCCCTAGCGAATGCCTGCTAGCTGCTCGCTTAGAGAACTCCCTAGCGAAGGCAGACAGTAGCTACTGGAAGTGTTCGCTACCTCACTCTCCTAGCGAGTCCCTAGCGAATGCTCACTACTAGCTCGCTCAGCGAAGGTGCTGGAGAACGTCCGCGATTTCACAAAACCCTCACTGTTCAGAAATTCATCAGAAGCTCAAAAATCGTCCGATTCTCACAAAACCAGTCCCAGTAGTCTTAGCCTAGCATTCTACGACTAACTACACTACTTATTCTAGGTTTTACCCGATAAAACATCAATTCTACCGATTAATTCATTTTCGACCCAAAATGGTAAACTACTCAAAATCACCCAAACCATCCAAACAATTCTTATACAATCACATGCAAGGAGTTCACCATGACAGAAATGATCAGAAACACAACAACATACTCATCATAATCATCAAATCCCTATGGGGTTAAGGAATCCCCTCTACCCAATTCATGCAATTACCAACCCCAATCAGTTTCTCCCCTTTACCTCGATTAGTTGCTTCGATTGGTGAAGAACCCCCAAGAATCCAACAACCTTGGCCTTCTTCCTCTTTCTCTTATTCTTCCTTCTCCACCTTCTCTCCACTAGACTGTGTTCTTCTTTATCGCGTTCTCCCTTTCCTTCCTTCCAAAAAACTCATTAATACCCCTCTTAAATCCCTTATTCCTTATTTATTCATTTAACCTTAATAATAATACCAATGATAATAATAATAATAATATTACTATTAATTATTAAATTATTATCAGTATCAATTATATCATATTAATATTAAAATCTATGGTTTCTTAAATAATCTCCACAAAAGACACGCCGAAATAAAATAACACCAGAAAGACTAAATAATTAAAATGGGTGTTACAAGCAACATTTCCCCACTTTCATCCATAGTGAGCCAAACTACGTTGAATTTGACTTTCCCATTGCACGAGGGAATACGTAGGCACAGAGCGGCGATGCTCTGCCAAGTCACTTTTCTTTTCTTTCGTCCCAGACCTTTAGCGTAGATAGTTTCAATCACCCTTTTAGATAGACAATCAAGCGTGGATCCCGTCGAGTACGACGGACGTGAGGGGTGCTAATACCTTCCCCTTGGTTAACCGACTCCCGAACCTGAGATTTGGTTGCGATGACCAATCTTAATTTTTTTTTGCTAGGTTTTCCCTGATCGTTTCCTTTCCCTCCCGTGGGATAAATAACGAACGGTGGCGACTCTTCTGTCATTGTCGGCACCTTTTTTCGCATTAGCGACAGCTGGCGACTCTGTTGGGGACTCCAACGGTTCCCTATGCGAGTCAATCCTAACACTTGTTTGTTTATCTTTGGGTGTATGTGCATACGTGTTGTACTTTATTTTTACTTTCCCGCATTTTTTTTCAGCATTATATATCATTATTGCTGTGCTGTGGGGAGGGAGGTTCTGTTGAGTGATAAGCCAGACCCAGGCTTGAGTGCAAACCTAGCATTAGTAGTGGAGACTAGTGGGGGCCCGTTTGCTTAGCAAACACAATTCCCCATGAAATCCGCGCTCAGACGAGATTCTCTTTGATGATTTCCCTTCCGATCCTTAGGATCAGTCGAGATTTTGGATTTGAGAGTTGTCGACTCTAGGGACCGATCATTTGTGATTCAGCTAAGTGAGGCCTCTTCAGGAGATGATTATGCTAAACCAGAAATGGTGAACGAATCATCATTTCTTGAAAGTCTGTGACGCTGATGAACGCATAGGATGCCGAACCTTATCAGCGGATAGGTCCATACATGTGAGAGGGATTGGGTTATGCAGGAAACCGTGACTTTTAGATTACCCGATCTTCTTTATAGTATGAATCTGATTTATTGATATCAGTGGTTCCTATTGTCAGAGTTGTGCTATTATTCTTGTCAAAGCGAAGCGCCGGTTCTTCTCAAGCTACAACACCACAATTGATCCCTTGTTTGCATTTTGCATTTTGCATTTTCCATCTACATCTCATTAACATGTATTTATGTTGCAAGTGCATATTTCCTCCCTTGATTCTAGTGATCTTGTTCATTATTTCCGACATGGAACCCTTGAAGAGGGAAGTGGCCTACAGGTTTCCGGCTCCAAATATCAGTCTTTTGTTGAGTTTGATTGCTATGGACGATAAGAAGGTGATGGAAGACTTCAGGCAATCTTATGGGAGACTGTTGAGATGTGTTTGTAAATCTACAGCATATGAGATCAGTGGTATCTATTCTCTTCTACAGTTTTATGACGCCTAGCTGAGGTGTTTTGCCTTTCCTGATTATGTTTTGACTCCCACTCTAGAGGAGTATTCTGTATTGTTAGATGTGCCTATTCGGGATTAGATGTCGTTCTTCCATATTGACGCTGAGCCTAATCTGGCTAAGCTCGCTGTTATTCTGCATCTGGATGCTTCAGAGTTAGAGGGGAAGATGATCAAAAGGCTTGGGATGTTTGGTTTTCCTTTGCCCTTTCTGGTGGAGAAAGCTCAGCAGTGTGCCAAGGACGGTTGTTGGATCGTATTCAGCGCCATTCTAGCTCTCTGTATCTACGGTATTATTTATTCCCTAATCTTTCAGATTTCGTGGATACAGATGCCTTCTACTTATTGGCCTCAGGGAACCCAATACCTACACTGCTCGGTGACGTTTATCATTCGGTTTACTACGAGAATGAGAATCGGAGGGGGGAAAATGTATCCTGTTGTGTTCCCTTACCGTACAGGTGGTTGCCAGTCATATACCCAAGACAGGTCCTTTTGTTACTTCTGTAGGTACATCAGAATGGTCTGAACGTCTGATGGGTTTGTCAGCTAAGAACATCACATGGTTTGGTAGGAATATACTTGGCACAAAAAGCATCTATAGCTGCAGCGGATTTCCTAACGTCCCTTTGGTCAGAAGAAATGGGTGCATCAACTACAATCCGTCGTTGTTAGTTAGGCAGTTTGGATATGCGTTGAGGGATCCTCCCAATGAAGAAGAGGTACAGGAATCTCTGTATCTCACCGGGTTGTTGGATAGTGATACACTGGGTAAACTTGAGCACGCTTGGAACAATATTCATAGGAGAGGAAAAGAATTATTGGGGAAAAGTAATAGTCGGGCCTATGATCCCTACTTGAGCTGGATTCAGGATAGAGCGAAGAGCTTGCTGATGTCGTTTCCCTCAGTTGCGCCTTTATATCCCCTCATGATTGAGGAGCCGACCACGGTAGATATTCAGAAGTACAATCAGTTATGGGCCAAGAAAGAGGAGCTACGGAAAGCTAATGAGGAGTTAGAGAGAGAAATCCTTCAGCTCCGGAGAGAGAAGAATGAAGTTGTGTATTCCTTCAAAAAGCGGACTGAGCTCGTGAATAGATTGGGTACAGAACTGACTCAGCAGACCAACGCTCGTGAGCGCTTAGGCTTGGATTTGAAAGTTGTTAGTAGTGTTCTTACCACCAAGAAGCAGGACTTGGACAAAGCTTATTTGGAGATTTCCAAATTCAACTCCCAGTGGAATGCCACCTTGTCCAACAATAAAGAGCGCGAAGATAAGTTGAAGTTGCAGATCAACAAATTGAAGACTCAGTTGAGAGCCAAAGACAAGAAGATTTCAACAGAGGCATCGCTCAGGCGTGACAGTGAGTATAAACCGAGTGAAGCTATTGTAAACCTAGAGGATTGGAAATCAAGAGCAGATTCCAAGAGGTGCAAGCTTGAGGAGTGCTTTGGGGAAGGGGCCTGGGAGGACTACCTTGAGGGTCTACAGGACACCATCCGTCAGAGAGAGTTACTCATTCAGGGATTACTCACCAGACCAGATCACCCTGAGACGCAGAAGTTGCTAGAGGATTTCCGGTCTCGTCATCCAGCTTGATTATCTTTCTGTCTATCTGTAGTTGTTGCTTATGCTTGTTATACTGACCATCACCAGGCCCGTTGGTTAAGGTCCTTTCTGATTGTACTCAGTTGATATGCTTGTACACTGCCTGCGTGGTGTAACACCCATTTTAATTATTTAGTCTTTTTGGTGTTATTTTATTTTGGTGTGTCCTTATGTGGGGGTGTGTCTGAGAGTGTTGGTGGGTACCCTTAAGTTATGGGGATTATTTAATAACTATGGAGTTTAATACTAATATAATATGATTAATGGTGGTAATAATTTAATAATTAATAGTAATATTATTATTATTATTATTATTATTATTATTGGAATAAGTAAAATAAGGAATTAGAGATATAAGAAGGTTTTTGGGTAGAAGAGCGTTAGAACACGATAAAACCAGTTTAGAGGGAGGAGAGAAGGAAGAACAAGGAAGGAAGAGACGAGGCTAGGGCTGTCAAATTCTTCAGAGTTCTTCGTCAATCTGAGCATCTAATCGAGGTAAGGGGGGAAAAACTGATTGGGATTGGTATTTCACATGAATTTGGTAGAGGGGATTCCTTAGCCCCATAGGGATTTGATGAACAAGATGAATATATTGTTATGTTTATGATTGTTGCTGCTATTGATGAATTTGTGCATATATTGTTGTGATTTTGGTGAATTTCTGCGTAGCGTAGCAGAGTTGTGGTTTTGTGTAATTTCTGTGGTTTTGGTAATGACCATGAGTTTTGGTTTTGGAGAGAAAATTTGAGGAACAATTGATTAGAGTTGTGTATAATAGTTGTAGTAGTAATAGGCAGAAGATGGATGAAGAATGATAGGCTTGGGATTAATCAAAGTGACATTTTGGACAGTAAGGGTTTTGAGAGATCGCAGACGCTCGCTAGCACCTTCGCTAGGCGAGCTAGTAGCGAGCATTCGCTAGCAGGTTCGTTAGGCGAGTTGGGTAGCGAACATGTCCAGTAGCCACTGTCTGCCTTTGCTAGGGGGTCGGTAGGCGAGTAGCTAGCGAGCGTTCGCTAGGGCTTCGCTAAGCGAATGAGCCAGCGAGCATGACAACAGATTGTGATTTTTGTACTGTGTGGTTTGTTCTGTCTTTTCGTAGGACCGCTTTTGGTCGTGACGAGTATAGATATGGTGTTTAGTGGTGAAGAGTGTATACCTGATGTTAAATAGGTGAAATTATGTAGTATGGACTTTAATTTGATTAACATGATTGATTGGTGTATAATACATAATATATATGATGTATGGTGATGTGATCAGGAGGATCGTGTGCACTTAGTATGCTTGAATTTATTGGTTGTGTATGGTGTTGTGATCAGTAGGATCGTGTGTACTTAGTATGCTTGAATTTATTGGTTGTGTATGGTGATGTGATCAGTAGGATCGTGTGCACTTAGTGTGTTTGAGTTATTTGTTGTGCATTTAGTGTCGTGCATATCATGATGTTATGGTGGCATGAAATCGTTGCTCATGAGGAGTGTATGTGATTCATCCGTACTCCTTTGTGAAGAATGGTGGGGATAGATCATTGCCAAGGAGGGGTGTATGTGATCTATTTGGGGTTCGATTGAATGAACCAATGAGTCGGTACCGCATGCATAGTGTTGAGTTGCATATTTGCATTATTGGGTGTTGTATTTGATAATTGGGCAGTAGGTCGTGATTGATGTTGGTGGGGTGATGATTTGTATATTTACTGCCTTTTATTCATGTATCTTATTACCGATAATTTTGATCATGTTTTCTCACCCCTTTGTTGTTGTTGTGGTCTGTGCTTCTTCGGAAGTACAGATGATCCAGGCACTTAGCTAGCTTGGATATTGGTGTGCGAATCAAGTCTTAGGATGCTCTGATACGTAGCACGAGACTTGGGCATTTATTTGTTTTTATGTTGAACTTGTTTTATTCCTGTGACATATCATATGTTGGTGAATTTTATTAATGACTTAGTTCATGTATTTGGCGGATGGCCGAAAATGTTGAGTTAAGGATTATTTCCGCTGCTTTAATGTGAAAACATCTAATGAAGTGATTTGTTGAAATTTATGAATGTGATATCCCACTTTTGGGGAGGAACTCTGATGTTTATGTGAAATAATTGTGTTTTATTTGAACTTTTGGGAAGTGGGGCGTTACACGTGGCTTTCCATTTATATATGAAGAGTTTCTACTATTGCTTGTCTATGGGGTTTTCCATTGTCGTGCTTTCTCCCGGAACTAGAATTGAGGGGGAAATTTCCCTGTTGCATACATACATGTTTGAATAGCATTTTTTGCATTACAGGTACAACAGGACTATTTTATCTCATCTCTGTTTCTCCGTTAGTGTGTTTCAGGATTGCTGATCAAACAACTCACAAGTACGCTACCCAAGGAAATCAAATAAGAGTGATGGAGCAAATCCAGTTAGAGATGCAAGAGCTCAGGGAAAGGATGAATCAGTTCATAGACCTCATGCAGGGGGTCGCTAACGGACAGGAACAACTCCGTACTCTGGTGCAGCCCTTGATTGCACGAGTTGACAGTAACGGTGTTCTTCATGGAGGACAGACTGCTAATCATCCTCTCAATGAAAATGGGACTCCTCATGCCCACTCTATGCCTAATTTAGTTATCCCTAATGCTGGAGGGAATGGTAATGGTAATGGCAATGCCGCCGGTTCTAGTAATGCTGCTGGTTTTGATAACATTGGTTTTGGGAATCCTGGAAATGGTAATACTGGAAATGGTAATACTGCTAATGGGAATGTTCATGGGCCTGATGCCACCTGTGCTACACATGGTAATGTGGATCAGTTGTGGAACAAAGATAGACAGGATGATGAGTTCACACCGAGGGCTGTTGTTGTTGAGTTACCTTCTGAAGCTGACAGGAGGTTCAAGTCGATTGAGGAAAAGATGAGGTCTCTGGAGAACCAAAATTCCATGGGCCTAGATATGGCCAATCTGGGACTTATCCCAGACTTGAAAGTGCCTCTAAAGTTCAAAGTCCCTGACTTTGACAAATATAAAGGCACCATGTGCCCAAGAGTCCACATGCGCTCTTACTATCGGAAGATGTCCGCGTATTCGGACGATGAAAAACTGCTGATGCACTTCTTCCAGGACAACTTGACCGGGCCGTCCCTTGAATGGTATATGGGGCTGGAGCCCATCAATATCCGAAGCTGGAGGGACCTGGCTGAGGCCTTTGTAAAACATTACCAATATAACGGCGACCTTGCTCCTAACAGGGTCCAACTTCATAATCTATCCCAATGTAATAATGAGTGTTTCAAGGAGTACACCCAGAGGTGGCGTGAACTCGTGGCAAGGGTGCAGCCTCCAATGGTGGAGCACGAATTAATATATATGTTTGTTGCTACACTACCTGGTGTCTACTATGAAACGTTGATCAGCAGTATGTCAGGCAGCTTTTCAGATTTGATAATCACAGGAGAAAGGGTAGAGAACGACATAAAGCTCAGGAAGATTCAGTCAAACGAAGTGTCCTCAGCTGGAGGAGGGAAGAAAGTGTTTGGTGGTAAAAAGCGAGAAGGTGAGACTAGTTCGGTGTCTAGTTCTCGGGGAAAAGGTAAGGGTCAGTATCAGAATCGTCAACATCAGCAGGTCGCCAGTATAACAATTCCTGCCATTTAGCAACAGCAGCAAAATCTAAATCATGATCAGAATAACGCCCAACGGCAATACTAGAATCGTGGCCAGGTAGTGAACAGAGTGTTTGACACACCGCCTATGTCGTATTCACAACTTCTCCAGACCTTGTTACAATTGCAGCTTATTTAGAAGAGGACGATGGCTCCTCTGATAGGGCCACCTCCACCCGGGTATGATGCGAACGCCTGCTGCGAGTTTCACTCAGGTGCCCCGGGGCATAATATTGATAATTGGAAAGCGTTCAAACACAAGGTGCAGGATATGATTGATAGTAAGGCGATGAATTTCTCCCATGACGCTCCCAACGTCATACAAAATCCTATGCCAAATCACGGATAAGCCGGAGTGAGTGCGATCGTCGAGGATGAAGGTTTAGATTTGATAATAAACGTCAGTGAGCTGAAGACGCCGTTGAGCTTCGTAAAAGCTAGGTTGTTGAAAGGGGGTGTTTACCCGGGCTGTACTGAAGATTGTGTCGAATGTCTGAATGATCCTGGGGGATGTGTGCAATTGAGGGGTTGTGTTCAAGGTATGATGGATAGTGGGGTATTGCAGTTTGATCGGGTTGTTGAGAGTAAATATGAAGAGTTGATAACTGAGAAGAGGGATGAGATTGCAACGATCTTCATTCCGTATAAAACTATTACCATTTCTGCTCCTATTCCACCGACGATTGTCATTACAAAAGCCGGTCCCGTGCCTTTTGAGGATACCAAGGCTATTCCATGGAATTATGGAGCTGAGGTACATTGTAACAGATAAAAGCTAGATTGGAAGAGTCCACCTGTTGAGTCAGTGGAGAATCTGGTTGGTGCAGGAGGAAATACTCGAAGTGGTCGAGTCTTTTCACCACCCGAGGTGGTGGCTAATAAGGTAGACAAAGGAAAGGGTAAAATGGTCGTGGAGGAAACCTCTCAGGCTCGAGAGAAAGAACTATTGGCAAAAGATGTAGAAGAGTTTATAAGGCTAATAAGAAAGAGCGCCTACAAGATAGTCGACCATCTGCAGCAAACGCCTTCTAAAATTTCTATATTGTCACTGTTGCTATGCTCGGAAGCACATCGAAATGCATTGCTAAGGATATTGACTACTATGTACGTGCCTCAGGAAATTTCAGTAAACCAACTCGAAGGAGTTGTCACACACGTGAACGCAGGGAATGGTCTTGGTTTTACGGACCTAGAGTTGACACCGAAAGGCAGAAATCACAACAGCGCGTTGCATATTTCGATCGAATGTCATGGAGTTGTTATATCCCATGTTTTGGTGGACACCAGGCCATCTCTAAATGTACTTCCTAAGAAAGCATTAATAAAACTAGACACTCGAGGGCTTATGTGTACACCTAGTGATTTAGTGGTGAGAGCTTTCGACGAAACCAGACGGTCAGTGTTCGGAGAGGTGACGCTGCCTATTCAGGTGGGGCCTGAGGTATTCGATGTCGTGTTCTATATAATGGACATCCATCCGGCTTATAGCTGCTTATTAGGCTGTCCGTGGATTCACTCAGTGGGAGTCGTGACTTCCACGCTGCATCAGAAACTCAAATATATGGTTGGTGGCAGCATCGTCACCGTATATGGAGAAGAAGACATATTGGTTAGTCATTTATCTTCGTTTAAATATGTTGAAGTGGATGGGGAGATCCACGAAACTCTCTGTCAAGCATTCAAAACGGTCCGGGTTAAGGACAAGTCTCCTGCAACGTTCAAAGCGCTCGAAGTAGCCATATCTTCTTTCAAGGAAGCCCAGGCGGCAGTGCAGTCTGGGGCAGCACAGGGCTGGGGCCAGGTGCTTGACATCCCCAACAAGCAGGATAAGTTTGGCTTAGGGTACAACCCATCTGCTTCATCATCCTCACAGAGTGCGCCACACTACAAAGGACCAGTGTTGTTCACCCCAAGAGGTGTCATTTTCGAACGCATCAATGTTGTTTCCGATGTAGAAGGGGATAACGATTGTGACATGGATGCTTGGATCAAGCCTTGCATGCCAGGACAGAGTCTGCACAATTGGTCTATCCAGGAGCTCATTCAAGTGACTACTAAACAGTAATGATATGTTTTCTCGATTATTGTACGACCCTATGTTCTACCCGGAGCACAGGGGTATTTTGTCAGGGCCTTGCTTGTTTATAATTGAACATTTTTGTCAATAAATCAAAGGGCGTTGTTTCTCATTCAAATTTTAGGATCCTTTTTATTCCTGTTTTATGTTTAACAATAAAATGGCAATGTGGTTTTGTGTTGCATATCATTTGAAGCATTTAACCATTATCATTGCAGGATCCACATTATAGACGACACCGATCAAGAACCTTCTATGACTCACTTCGACTTTGATCACCCGATATTTCAAGCCGAAGAAGAGATTGATGAGGATGACGACTTGCCGGAAGAGCTGGCTAGACTCTTGAAACAAGAAGAAAAGATCATCCTGCCTCATCAGGAAGTGATTGAGGTCATCAATTTGAGTTCTGAAGAAGTTGTCAGAAATGTCAGAATAGGGGCTGCGCTGCAGAGTGACATCAAGCAAAGACTGATCGAGATGCTTCAAGAGTATAGTGACATCTTTGCTTGATCCTACGAAGACATGCCTGGGCTTGACACTGATATAGTGGTTCATCGATTTCCGTTACGCGAAGAATGTTCGCCGGTCAAGCAGAAGCTCAGAAGGACGAGACCAAACATGGCTGTAAAAATCAAGGAGGAGGTCCAGAAACAATTGGACGCAGGATTTTTAGCCGTGCCAACTTACCCTCCGCAGGTCGCCAACATAGTTCATGTACCAAAGAAAGACGGTAAGGTACGGATGTGTGTTGATTATCGAGATTTGAATAAGGCGATCCCAAAGGATGATTTCCCGCTCCCTCACATTGACGTATTGGTCGACAATACTGCTCAATTTTCCGTATTCTCCTTCGTGGATGGTTTTTCCGGTTATAACCAGATCAGGATGGCACCGGAGGATATGGAGAAAACAACGTTTATCATGCCGTGGGGGACGTTTTGTTACAAGGTAATGCCTTTTGGGTTGAAAAACGCAGGGGTAACCTATCAGCGGGCTATGGTCACTTTGTTTCATGATATGATTCATCACGAGATTGAAGTGTATGTTGATGACATGATAGAAAAGTCCCAAACGGAGGAAGGATATCTGGTCAATCTGCAGAAACTGTTTGAAAGGCTCAGGAAATTCAGATTGAGGTTGAATCCTAATAAATGTACTTTCGGAGTACGGTCCGGAAATTTATTGGGGTTTATTGTTAGCGAAAAGGGAATCGAGGTTGATCCTGCAAAAATAAAAGCTATACAAGATATGCCAGTGCTGAAGACAGAAAAAGAGGTTCGTGGCTTCTTGGGGAGGTTGAACTACATTGCTCGGTTCATATCTCATCTCACAGCCACATGCGAACCAATGTTCAAGCTGTTGAAAAAAGATCAGGCGGTCGTCTGGAACGATAATTGCCAAAAGGCATTTGAAAAAATCAAATAATATTTGCAGGAACCTCCGATATTGATACCTCCAGTAGCTGGAAGACCATTAATCATGTACTTAACGGTTCTTGAGAATAGCATGGGTTGCATTCTTGGTCAACACGACGAGACCGGAAGAAAAGAGCACCTAATATACTATCTGAGTAAAAAGTTCACAGATTGTGAGTCCCGTTACTTGATGCTTGAAAAAATGTGTTGCTCACTCGCGTGGGCTGCCAAACGTTTGAGACAGTATATGCTTAATCATACAACCATGCTGATTTCGAAGATGGATCTGATCAAGTATGTCTTCGAAAAGCAAGCACTTTCAGGCAGGATTGCCAGGTGGCAAATGGTACTGACAGAGTACGACATCCAATATGTTTCCCAGAAGGCCATCAAAGGAAGTATCCTTTCAGAGTACCTTGCTGAACAGCCTATCAAAGACTATCAACCAATGAAATTTGAGTTTCCTGACAAAGACATCATGTTCCTTAAGATGAAGGACTGCGAAGAGCCACTACCCGATGAAGGGACAGAAAGGAGTTCTCAGTAGCAATTGATATTTGATGATGCTGTTAACTCGTATGGAAGTGGAATTGGTGCAATCATTATGACTCCCCATGGGTCTCACATCCCATTCACTGCTAGGTTAACTTTCCATGCACCAACAAGGAAGCAGAATATAAAGCGTGCATCATGGGTTAAGAAGAAGCCATTGATTTGAGGATCAAGAATCTCGATGTGTACGGTGATTCAGCGCTTGTTGTTAATCAAATCAAAGGAGAGTGGGAGACTCGTCAGCCCAATATGATTCCATGCATGGACTATGCAAGAAGGCTGTTGCCATTCTTTGATCGTGTGGAATTCCACCACGTGCCTCGAGCGGAGAACCAGATGGCAGACGCTCTGGCTACGTTAGCTTCGATGTGCAAAGTGAACTTCTGGAATGATGCTCCTAGAATCGTCATTTCTCGTCTCGAAAGACCAGCGTTCCTATTTGCCATTGAGGAAGCTGCCGATGGCAAGCCGTGGTTTTATGACATACAGAACTTCCTCAAGAAACAAGAGTATCTGCCAGGGGCTTCGGCCCAGGATAAGAAGACTCTGAGGAGGTTGTCTGGTAACTTTTATCTGAACCCAGATAGTGTGCTTTACAGAAGGAACCATGACCTAGTGTTATTGAGATGCGTGGACGAAAAGGAAGCAACGCTGCTTATGGAAGAGGTCAACGAGGGTACTTTTGGTACACATGTCGGCGGGCATGCAATGTCTCGAAAACTATTACGAGCAGGGTATTATTGGCTAACCATGGTGTCAGATTGTTTCAAATTTGTGAAGAAATGCCATAAATGCCAGATTTATGCAGACAAAATTCATGTACCGCCGAGCCCGTTGAATGTTATGGCGTTCCCGTGGCCTTTCTCTATGTGGGGCATTGACATGATTGGCAAGATTGAGCTGACCGCATCCAACAACCATCATTTCATCCTGGTCACCATCGACTACTTCACCAAATGGGTTGAAGAAGCCTCGTACGCGAAAGTTACCAAGCATGTGGTAGCCCGATTCATAAAGAGGGACATCATCTGTAGATACGGAGTGCTCGAGCGAATCATTACTGATAATGGTTCAAACCTTAACAATAAGATGATGAAGGAATTGTGCCAGAACTTCAAAATCGAGCATCACAACTCATCGCCCTAACGTCCGAAGATGAATGGCACTATTGAAGCGGCCAACAAGAATATCAAGCGGATAGTGCAAAGATGGTGTCACCTACAAGGATTGGCATGAGATGTGCCCTTGCTCTTCACGGTTATCGTACCATAGTACGCACTTCAACCGGGGAGACACCTTTCTCGCTGGTGTATGGTATGGAAGTTGTCCTACCATTAGAGGTCGAGATTCCCTCTTTAAGAGTTCTGGTCGATGTCAAGCTCGATGAGGCGGAATGGATACGAAACAGATTGAACCATCTCAGCTTGCTGGATGAGAAGAGGCTAGCGTCTATTGCATACGGTCGGTTGTATCAGAGTTGGATGAAGAAAGCTTTTGATAAGAAGGTGCACCCTCAAAGCTTTCAGACGGGTGATCTTGTGGTAAAAAAGATTCTCCCACCACAATCAGATCACAGGGGCAAATGGACTCCCAACTACGAAGTCCATTTGCCCCTGTGATCTGATTGTGGTGGGAGAATCTTTTTTAGCACAAGATCACCCGTCTGAAAGCTTTGAGGGTGCACCTTCTTATCAAAAGCTTTCTTCATCCAACTCTGATACAACCGACCGTATGCAATAGACGCTAGCCTCTTCTCATCCAGCAAGCTGAGATGGTTCAATCTGTTTCGTATCCATTCCGCCTCATCGAGCTTGACATCGACCAGAACTCTTAAAGAGGGAATCTCGACCTCTAATGGTAGGACAACTTCCATACCATACACCAGCGAGAAAGGTGTCTCCCCGGTTGAAGTGCGTACTATGGTACGATAACCGTGAAGAGCAAGGGCACATCTCATGCCAATCCTTGTAGGTGACACCATCTTTGCACTATCCGCTTGATATTCTTGTTGGCCGCTTCAACAGTGCCATTCATCTTCGGACGTTAGGGCGATGAGTTGTGATGCTCGATTTTGAAGTTCTGGCACAATTCCTTCATCATCTTATTGTTAAGGTTTGAACCATTATCAGTAATGATTCGCTCGAGCACTCCGTATCTACAGATGATGTCCCTCTTTATGAATCGGGCTACCACATGCTTGGTAACTTTCGCGTACGAGGCTTCTTCAACCCATTTGGTGAAGTAGTCGATGGTGACCAGGATGAAATGATGGTTGTTGGATGCGGTCAGCTCAATCTTGCCAATCATGTCAATGCCCCACATAGAGAAAGGCCACGGGAACGCCATAACATTCAACGGGCTCGGCGGTACATGAATTTTGTCTGCATAAATCTGGCATTTATGGCATTTCTTCACAAATTTGAAACAATCTGACACCATGGTTAGC
This sequence comes from Lathyrus sativus, assembly GCA_963859935.3. Classification (NCBI taxonomy): domain Eukaryota; kingdom Viridiplantae; phylum Streptophyta; class Magnoliopsida; order Fabales; family Fabaceae; genus Lathyrus; species Lathyrus sativus. Next base: position 14,144 of record CAWUDS030007003.1, read on the forward strand.
CAATAATACCCTGCTCGTAATAGTTTTCGAGACATTGCATGCCCGCCGACATGTTTACCAAAAGTACCCTCGTTGACCTCTTCCATAAGCAGTGTTGCTTCCTTTTCGTCCACGCATCTCAATAACACTAGGTCGTGGTTCCTTCTGTAAAGCACACTATCTGGGTTCAGATAAAAGTTACCAGACAACCTCCTCAGAGTCTTCTTATCCTGGGCCGAAGCCCCTGGCAGATACTCTTGTTTCTTGAGGAAGTTCTGTATGTCATAAAACCACGGCTTGCCATCGGCAGCTTCCTCAATGGCAAATACGAACGCTGGTCTTTCGAGACGAGAAATGACGATTCTAGGAGCATCATTCCAGAAGTTCACTTTGCACATCGAAGCTAACGTAGCCAGAGCGTCTGCCATCTGGTTCTCCGCTCGAGGCACGTGGTGGAATTCCACACGATCAAAGAATGGCAACAGCCTTCTTGCATAGTCCATGCATGGAATCATATTGGGCTGACGAGTCTCCCACTCTCCTTTGATTTGATTAACAACAAGCGCTGAATCACCGTACACATCGAGATTCTTGATCCTCAAATCAATGGCTTCTTCTTAACCCATGATGCACGCTTTATATTCTGCTTCCTTGTTGGTGCATGGGAAAGTTAACCTAGCAGTGAATGGGATGTGAGACCCATGGGGAGTCATAATGATTGCACCAATTCCACTTCCATACGAGTTAACAGCATCATCAAATATCAATTGCTACTGAGAACTCCTTTCTGTCCCTTCATCGGGTAGTGGCTCTTCGCAGTCCTTCATCTTAAGGAACATGATGTCTTTGTCAGGAAACTCAAATTTCATTGGTTGATAGTCTTTGATAGGCTGTTCAGCAAGGTACTCTGAAAGGATACTTCCTTTGATGGCCTTCTGGGAAACATATTGGATGTCGTACTCTGTCAGTACCATTTGCCACCTGGCAATCCTGCCTGAAAGCGCTTGCTTTTCGAAGACATACTTGATCAGATCCATCTTCGAAATCAGCATGGTTGTATGATTAAGCATATACTGTCTCAAACGTTTGGCAGCCCACGCGAGTGAGCAACACATTTTTTCAAGCATCAAGTAACGGGACTCACAATCTGTGAACTTTTTACTCAGATAGTATATTAGGTGCTCTTTTCTTCCGGTCTCGTCGTGTTGACCAAGAATGCAACCCATGCTATTCTCAAGAACCGTTAAGTACATGATTAATGGTCTTCCAGCTACTGGAGGTATCAATATCGGAGTTTCCTGCAAATATTATTTGATTTTTTCAAATGCCTTTTGGCAATTATCGTTCCAGACGACCGCCTGATCTTTTTTCAACAGCTTGAACATTGGTTCGCATGTGGCTGTGAGATGAGATATGAACCGAGCAATGTAGTTCAACCTCCCCAAGAAGCCACGAACCTCTTTTTCTGTCTTCAGCGCTGGCATATCTTGTATAGCTTTTATTTTTGCAGGATCAACCTCGATTCCCTTTTCGCTAACAATAAACCCCAATAAATTTCCGGACCGTACTCCGAAAGTACATTTATTAGGATTCAACCTCAATCTGAATTTCCTGAGCCTTTCAAACAGTTTCTGCAGATTGACCAGATATCCTTCCTCCGTTTGGGACTTTTCTATCATGTCATCAACATACACTTCAATCTCGTGATGAATCATATCATGAAACAAAGTGACCATAGCCCGCTGATAGGTTACCCCTGCGTTTTTCAACCCAAAAGGCATTACCTTGTAACAAAACGTCCCCCACGGCATGATAAACGTTGTTTTCTCCATATCCTCCGGTGCCATCCTGATCTGGTTATAACCGGAAAAACCATCCACGAAGGAGAATACGGAAAATTGAGCAGTATTGTCGACCAATACGTCAATGTGAGGGAGCGGGAAATCATCCTTTGGGATCGCCTTATTCAAATCTCGATAATTAACACACATCTGTACCTTACCGTCTTTCTTTGGTACATGAACTATGTTGGCGACCTGCGGAGGGTAAGTTGGCACGGCTAAAAATCCTGCGTCCAATTGTTTCTGGACCTCCTCCTTGATTTTTACAGCCATGTTTGGTCTCGTCCTTCTGAGCTTCTGCTTGACCGGCGAACATTCTTCGCGTAACGGAAATCGATGAACCACTATATCAGTGTCAAGCCCAGGCATGTCTTCGTAGGATCAAGCAAAGATGTCACTATACTCTTGAAGCATCTCGATCAGTCTTTGCTTGATGTCACTCTGCAGCGCAGCCCCTATTCTGACATTTCTGACAACTTCTTCAGAACTCAAATTGATGACCTCAATCACTTCCTGATGAGGCAGGATGATCTTTTCTTCTTGTTTCAAGAGTCTAGCCAGCTCTTCCGGCAAGTCGTCATCCTCATCAATCTCTTCTTCGGCTTGAAATATCGGGTGATCAAAGTCGAAGTGAGTCATAGAAGGTTCTTGATCGGTGTCTTCTATAATGTGGATCCTGCAATGATAATGGTTAAATGCTTCAAATGATATGCAACACAAAACCACATTGCCATTTTATTGTTAAACATAAAACAGGAATAAAAAGGATCCTAAAATTTGAATGAGAAACAACGCCCTTTGATTTATTGACAAAAATGTTCAATTATAAACAAGCAAGGCCCTGACAAAATACCCCTGTGCTCCGGGTAGAACATAGGGTCGTACAATAATCGAGAAAACATATCATTACTGTTTAGTAGTCACTTGAATGAGCTCCTGGATAGACCAATTGTGCAGACTCTGTCCTGGCGTGCAAGGCTTGATCCAAGCATCCATGTCACAATCGTTATCCCCTTCTACATCGGAAACAACATTGATGCGTTCGAAAATGACACCTCCTGGGGTGAACAACACTGGTCCTTTGTAGTGTGGCGCACTCTGTGAGGATGATGAAGCAGATGGGTTGTACCCTAAGCCAAACTTATCCTGCTTGTTGGGGATGTCAAGCACCTGGCCCCAGCCCTGTGCTGCCCCAGACTGCACTGCCGCCTGGGCTTCCTTGAAAGAAGATATGGCTACTTCGAGCGCTTTGAACGTTGCAGGAGACTTGTCCTTAACCCGAACCGTTTTGAATGCTTGACAGAGAGTTTCGTGGATCTCCCCATCCACTTCAACATATTTAAACGAAGATAAATGACTAACCAATATGTCTTCTTCTCCATATACGGTGACGATGCTGCCACCAACCATATATTTGAGTTTCTGATGCAGCGTGGAAGTCACGACTCCCACTGAGTGAATCCACGGACAGCCTAATAAGCAGCTATAAGCCGGATGGATGTCCATTATATAGAACACGACATCGAATACCTCAGGCCCCACCTGAATAGGCAGCGTCACCTCTCCGAACACTGACCGTCTGGTTTCGTCGAAAGCTCTCACCACTAAATCACTAGGTGTACACATAAGCCCTCGAGTGTCTAGTTTTATTAATGCTTTCTTAGGAAGTACATTTAGAGATGGCCTGGTGTCCACCAAAACATGGGATATAACAACTCCATGACATTCGATCGAAATATGCAACGCGCTGTTGTGATTTCTGCCTTTCGGTGTCAACTCTAGGTCCGTAAAACCAAGACCATTCCCTGCGTTCACGTGTGTGACAACTCCTTCGAGTTGGTTTACTGAAATTTCCTGAGGCACGTACATAGTAGTCAATATCCTTAGCAATGCATTTCGATGTGCTTCCGAGCATAGCAACAGTGACAATATAGAAATTTTAGAAGGCGTTTGCTGCAGATGGTCGACTATCTTGTAGGCGCTCTTTCTTATTAGCCTTATAAACTCTTCTACATCTTTTGCCAATAGTTCTTTCTCTCGAGCCTGAGAGGTTTCCTCCACGACCATTTTACCCTTTCCTTTGTCTACCTTATTAGCCACCACCTCGGGTGGTGAAAAGACTCGACCACTTCGAGTATTTCCTCCTGCACCAACCAGATTCTCCACTGACTCAACAGGTGGACTCTTCCAATCTAGCTTTTATCTGTTACAATGTACCTCAGCTCCATAATTCCATGGAATAGCCTTGGTATCCTCAAAAGGCACGGGACCGGCTTTTGTAATGACAATCGTCGGTGGAATAGGAGCAGAAATGGTAATAGTTTTATACGGAATGGAGATCGTTGCAATCTCATCCCTCTTCTCAGTTATCAACTCTTCATATTTACTCTCAACAACCCGATCAAACTGCAATACCCCACTATCCATCATACCTTGAACACAACCCCTCAATTGCACACATCCCCCAGGATCATTCAGACATTCGACACAATCTTCAGTACAGCCCGGGTAAACACCCCCTTTCAACAGCCTAGCTTTTACGAAGCTCAACGGCGTCTTCAGCTCACTGACGTTTATTATCAAATCTAAACCTTCATCCTCGACGATCGCACTCACTCCGGCTTATCCGTGATTTGGCATAGGATTTTGTATGACGTTGGGAGCGTCATGGGAGAAATTCATCGCCTTACTATCAATCATATCCTGCACCTTGTGTTTGAACGCTTTCCAATTATCAATATTATGCCCCGGGGCACCTGAGTGAAACTCGCAGCAGGCGTTCGCATCATACCCGGGTGGAGGTGGCCCTATCAGAGGAGCCATCGTCCTCTTCTAAATAAGCTGCAATTGTAACAAGGTCTGGAGAAGTTGTGAATACGGCATAGGCGGTGTGTCAAACACTCTGTTCACTACCTGGCCACGATTCTAGTATTGCCGTTGGGCGTTATTCTGATCATGATTTAGATTCTGCTGCTGTTGCTGAATGGCAGGAATTGTTATACTGGCGACCTGCTGATGTTGACGATTCTGATACTGACCCTTACCTTTTCCTCGAGAACTAGACACCGAACTAGTCTCACCTTCTCGCTTTTTACCACCAAACACTTTCTTCCCTCCTCCAGCTGAGGACACTTCGTTTGACTGAATCTTCCTGAGCTTTATGTCGTTCTCTACCCTTTCTCCTGTGATTATCAAATCTGAAAAGCTGCCTGACATACTGCTGATCAACGTTTCATAGTAGACACCAGGTAGTGTAGCAACAAACATATATATTAATTCGTGCTCCACCATTGGAGGCTGCACCCTTGCCACGAGTTCACGCCACCTCTGGGTGTACTCCTTGAAACACTCATTATTACATTGGGATAGATTATGAAGTTGGACCCTGTTAGGAGCAAGGTCGCCGTTATATTGGTAATGTTTTACAAAGGCCTCAGCCAGGTCCCTCCAGCTTCGGATATTGATGGGCTCCAGCCCCATATACCATTCAAGGGACGGCCCGGTCAAGTTGTCCTGGAAGAAGTGCATCAGCAGTTTTTCATCGTCCGAATACGCGGACATCTTCCGATAGTAAGAGCGCATGTGGACTCTTGGGCACATGGTGCCTTTATATTTGTCAAAGTCAGGGACTTTGAACTTTAGAGGCACTTTCAAGTCTGGGATAAGTCCCAGATTGGCCATATCTAGGCCCATGGAATTTTGGTTCTCCAGAGACCTCATCTTTTCCTCAATCGACTTGAACCTCCTGTCAGCTTCAGAAGGTAACTCAACAACAACAGCCCTCGGTGTGAACTCATCATCCTGTCTATCTTTGTTCCACAACTGATCCACATTACCATGTGTAGCACAGGTGGCATCAGGCCCATGAACATTCCCATTAGCAGTATTACCATTTCCAGTATTACCATTTCCAGGATTCCCAAAACCAATGTTATCAAAACCAGCAGCATTACTAGAACCGGCGGCATTGCCATTACCATTACCATTCCCTCCAGCATTAGGGATAACTAAATTAGGCATAGAGCGGGCATGAGGAGTCCCATTTTCATTGAGAGGATGATTAGCAGTCTGTCCTCCATGAAGAACACCGTTACTGTCAACTCGTGCAATCAAGGGCTGCACCAGAGTACGGAGTTGTTCCTGTCCGTTAGCGACCCCCTGCATGAGGTCTATGAACTGATTCATCCTTTCCCTGAGCTCTTGCATCTCTAACTGGATTTGCTCCATCACTCTTATTTGATTTCCTTGGGTAGCGTACTTGTGAGTTGTTTGATCAGCAATCCTGAAACACACTAACGGAGAAACAGAGATGAGATAAAATAGTCTTGTTGTACCTGTAATGCAAAAAATGCTATTCAAACATGTATGTATGCAACAGGGAAATTTCCCCCTCAATTCTAGTTCTGGGAGAAAGCACGACAATGGAAAACCCCATAGACAAGCAATAGTAGAAACTCTTCATATATAAATGGAAAGCCACGTGTAACGCCCCACTTCCCAAAAGTTCAAATAAAACACAATTATTTCACATAAACATCAGAGTTCCTCCCCAAAAGTGGGATATCACATTCATAAATTTCAACAAATCACTTCATTAGATGTTTTCACATTAAAGCAGTGGAAATAATCCTTAACTCAACATTTTCGGCCATCCGCCAAATACATGAACTAAGTCATTAATAAAATTCACCAACATATGATATGTCACAGGAATAAAACAAGTTCAACATAAAAACAAATAAATGCCCAAGTCTCGTGCTACGTATCAGAGCATCCTAAGACTTGATTCGCACACCAATATCCAAGCTAGCTAAGTGCCTGGATCATCTGTACTTCCGAAGAAGCACAGACCACAACAACAACAAAGGGGTGAGAAAACATGATCAAAATTATCGGTAATAAGATACATGAATAAAAGGCAGTAAATATACAAATCATCACCCCACCAACATCAATCACGACCTACTGCCCAATTATCAAATACAACACCCAATAATGCAAATATGCAACTCAACACTATGCATGCGGTACCGACTCATTGGTTCATTCAATCGAACCCCAAATAGATCACATACACCCCTCCTTGGCAATGATCTATCCCCACCATTCTTCACAAAGGAGTACGGATGAATCACATACACTCCTCATGAGCAAAGATTTCATGCCACCATAACATCATGATATGCACGACACTAAATGCACAACAAATAACTCAAACACACTAAGTGCACACGATCCTACTGATCACATCACCATACACAACCAATAAATTCAAGCATACTAAGTACACACGATCCTACTGATCACAACACCATACACAACCAATAAATTCAAGCATACTAAGTGCACACGATCCTCCTGATCACATCACCATACATCATATATATTATGTATTATATACCAATCAATCATGTTAATCAAATTAAAGTCCATACTACATAATTTCACCTATTTAACATCAGGTATACACTCTTCACCACTAAACACCATATCTATACTCGTCACGACCAAAAGCGGTCCTACGAAAAGACAGAACAAACCACACAGTACAAAAATCACAATCTGTTGTCATGCTCGCTGGCTCATTCGCTTAGCGAAGCCCTAGCGAACGCTCGCTAGCTACTCGCCTACCGACCCCCTAGCAAAGGCAGACAGTGGCTACTGGACATGTTCGCTACCCAACTCGCCTAACGAACCTGCTAGCGAATGCTCGCTACTAGCTCGCCTAACGAAGGTGCTAGCGAGCGTCTGCGATCTCTCAAAACCCTTACTGTCCAAAATGTCACTTTGATTAATCCCAAGCCTATCATTCTTCATCCATCTTCTGCCTATTACTACTACAACTATTATACACAACTCTAATCAATTGTTCCTCAAATTTTCTCTCCAAAACCAAAACTCATGGTCATTACCAAAACCACAGAAATTACACAAAACCACAACTCTGCTACGCTACGCAGAAACTCACCAAAATCACAACAATATATGCACAAATTCATCAATAGCAGCAACAATCATAAACATAACAATATATTCATCTTGTTCATCAAATCCCTATGGGGCTAAGGAATCCCCTCTACCAAATTCATGTGAAATACCAATCCCAATCAGTTTTTCCCCCCTTACCTCGATTAGATGCTCAGATTGACGAAGAACTCTGAAGAATTTGACAGCCCTAGCCTCGTCTCTCTTCCTTCCTTGTTCTTCCTTCTCTCCTCCCTCTAAACTGGTTTTATCGTGTTCTAACGCTCTTCTACCCAAAAACCTTCTTATATCTCTAATTCCTTATTTTACTTATTCCAATAATAATAATAATAATAATAATAATAATAATATTACTATTAATTATTAAATTATTACCACCATTAATCATATTATATTAGTATTAAACTCCATAGTTATTAAATAATCCCCATAACTTAAGGGTACCCACCAACACTCTCAGACACACCCCCACATAAGGACACACCAAAATAAAATAACACCAAAAAGACTAAATAATTAAAATGGGTGTTACACCACGCATGCAGTGTACAAGCATATCAACTGAGTACAATCAGAAAGGACCTTAACCAACGGGCCTGGTGATGGTCAGTATAACAAGCATAAGCAACAACTACAGATAGACAGAAAGATAATCAAGCTGGATGATGAGACCGGAAATCCTCTAGCAACTTCTGCGTCTCAGGGTGATCTGGTCTGGTGAGTAATCCCTGAAGGAGTAACTCTCTCTGACGGATGGTGTCCTGTAGACCCTCAAGGTAGTCCTCCCAGGCCCCTTCCCCAAAGCACTCCTCAAGCTTGCACCTCTTGGAATCTGCTCTTGATTTCCAATCCTCTAGGTTTACAATAGCTTCACTCGGTTTATACTCACTGTCACGCCTGAGCGATGCCTCTGTTGAAATCTTCTTGTCTTTGGCTCTCAACTGAGTCTTCAATTTGTTGATCTGCAACTTCAACTTATCTTCGCGCTCTTTATTGTTGGACAAGGTGGCATTCCACTGGGAGTTGAATTTGGAAATCTCCAAATAAGCTTTGTCCAAGTCCTGCTTCTTGGTGGTAAGAACACTACTAACAACTTTCAAATCCAAGCCTAAGCGCTCACGAGCGTTGGTCTGCTGAGTCAGTTCTGTACCCAATCTATTCACGAGCTCAGTCCGCTTTTTGAAGGAATACACAACTTCATTCTTCTCTCTCCGGAGCTGAAGGATTTCTCTCTCTAACTCCTCATTAGCTTTCCGTAGCTCCTCTTTCTTGGCCCATAACTGATTGTACTTCTGAATATCTACCGTGGTCGGCTCCTCAATCATGAGGGGATATAAAGGCGCAACTGAGGGAAACGACATCAGCAAGCTCTTCGCTCTATCCTGAATCCAGCTCAAGTAGGGATCATAGGCCCGACTATTACTTTTCCCCAATAATTCTTTTCCTCTCCTATGAATATTGTTCCAAGCGTGCTCAAGTTTACCCAGTGTATCACTATCCAACAACCCGGTGAGATACAGAGATTCCTGTACCTCTTCTTCATTGGGAGGATCCCTCAACGCATATCCAAACTGCCTAACTAACAACGACGAATTGTAGTTGATGCACCCATTTCTTCTGACCAAAGGGACGTTAGGAAATCCGCTGCAGCTATAGATGCTTTTTGTGCCAAGTATATTCCTACCAAACCATGTGATGTTCTTAGCTGACAAACCCATCAGACGTTCAGACCATTCTGATGTACCTACAGAAGTAACAAAAGGACCTGTCTTGGGTATATGACTGGCAACCACCTGTACGGTAAGGGAACACAACAGGATACATTTTCCCCCCTCCGATTCTCATTCTCGTAGTAAACCGAATGATAAACGTCACCGAGCAGTGTAGGTATTGGGTTCCCTGAGGCCAATAAGTAGAAGGCATCTGTATCCACGAAATCTGAAAGATTAGGGAATAAATAATACCGTAGATACAGAGAGCTAGAATGGCGCTGAATACGATCCAACAACCGTCCTTGGCACACTGCTGAGCTTTCTCCACCAGAAAGGGCAAAGGAAAACCAAACATCCCAAGCCTTTTGATCATCTTCCCCTCTAACTCTGAAGCATCCAGATGCAGAATAGCAGCGAGCTTAGCCAGATTAGGCTCAGCGTCAATATGGAAGAACGACATCTAATCCCGAATAGGCACATCTAACAATACAGAATACTCCTCTAGAGTGGGAGTCAAAACATAATCAGGAAAGGCAAAACACCTCAGCTAGGCGTCATAAAACTGTAGAAGAGAATAGATACCACTGATCTCATATGCTGTAGATTTACAAACACATCTCAACAGTCTCCCATAAGATTGCCTGAAGTCTTCCATCACCTTCTTATCGTCCATAGCAATCAAACTCAACAAAAGACTGATATTTGGAGCCGGAAACCTGTAGGCCACTTCCCTCTTCAAGGGTTCCATGTCGGAAATAATGAACAAGATCACTAGAATCAAGGGAGGAAATATGCACTTGCAACATAAATACATGTTAATGAGATGTAGATGGAAAATGCAAAATGCAAAATGCAAACAAGGGATCAATTGTGGTGTTGTAGCTTGAGAAGAACCGGCGCTTCGCTTTGACAAGAATAATAGCACAACTCTGACAATAGGAACCACTGATATCAATAAATCAGATTCATACTATAAAGAAGATCGGGTAATCTAAAAGTCACGGTTTCCTGCATAACCCAATCCCTCTCACATGTATGGACCTATCCGCTGATAAGGTTCGGCATCCTATGCGTTCATCAGCGTCACAGACTTTCAAGAAATGATGATACGTTCACCATTTCTGGTTTAGCATAATCATCTCCTGAAGAGGCCTCACTTAGCTGAATCACAAATGATCGGTCCCTAGAGTCGACAACTCTCAAATCCAAAATCTCGACTGATCCTAAGGATCGGAAGGGAAATCATCAAAGAGAATCTCGTCTGAGCGCGGATTTCATGGGGAATTGTGTTTGCTAAGCAAACGGGCCCCCACTAGTCTCCACTACTAATGCTAGGTTTG